>JAQGBT010000044.1:0-114722 GCA_034698585.1 Disparrhopalites patrizii
TTCTCTCTTTCTTTTTCTCTCTTTTTCTGTCTTTCTTTCTCTCTCTCTGCCTCTCTCTCTCTTTCTCTCTCTCTGTCTCTCTCTCTTTCTCTCTGTAGTTGAACTGCAAAGCAAAAGGGTTGAAGCCAAGGCTTTTAATATGTGTAGTGGCAGTAAGAGCAGCAGCACTTTTTGATTTTTATACTTGTACTCACACGTCCACTTATTTTTTTGCGCCTCTTGTGAAAACTATCATTACTCTGATCTCTCTCTATCTCTCTGTCTGTAGCTCTCTCTCTCTCTCTCTAACCCATTCGGTTTGTGCCCCGGTCGTAGAGCACAGGAGGGTTGTGGAGATCTTGAGCATATACCCCATGGTTGGTGGACGTTTAACTACCAATTAAATCCCTCTCTTTTGATGTGATTGAGAGACAAAGGAGAGCCGCCGGGAAAATTAATGGGAATTTCAATTACGGGCATTAAAAACTCCTAGTTCTACTCTCTCTCTCTCTCTTTCTCTCTCTGTACCTATATCTCTCTCTCTTCCTACGATCCTGCACTCATTGGATCTCTTAAGAGAAATTTGCATTTTAGTGTCTGATTTATTTTTCCCATTTTTTTGCTCCTCGTATAAATCGCTGCTTCGTGTAGGATCACAATTGTTTAGACATGACTTCTCCTGAGCAAAAACCCTTTGCGTATGGAATACTGGCCGTTACTGAGCTGGTTACGTCATGTAGCTTGTGAAATTTATATGGAAGGATTATGCACGAGATTCTTTGGCGGAATGGTTGATCGATAAAAAGAATGTTGGACATAAGGCATAACGTTTACTGCGTAACTGTTACCATTTGCTTTATTTTTTTTCTTCTGAACTCTTTTTCTATGACAAGACTTCCTGTTTCCAGATATTCAAATACTTTTCCGGTACTTTCTTTCCTGCGGTGCTGGTTCCGGAGAATTGGGAACAAAGCCCTTGGGAACTCTAAGTTTGCCTAAGGGAAGAAAAATTCCTATTTCACGGAGTATTTGAGAATAAAAAAAACGTCTATCTTTTACTAGTGCAAATCGATCTCCTATTTAAATTCAGCTTGAAGGCTTAAGAAAAAATTATACCTTTTGTACCTGCGGACTTCAATGTCAGCTTGTCATACACAGTTTGCCAGGAGGAGGAAATGTTGCGGGAGAAATGTCGTCATAATAAACCTCCTGGAATACTGGCAAATCATTGTGGGAGTATAAGAGAAGAATAATTACGATTGTTGTCTTTTACTCCTCCGCTTTGATTCACTCCTTATTCAAGAATTAATCCAGAGGAGTGGGGTGAAAATATTATTGCGTCATCTTGTCACTATATGCACTAAAATATATGCTGAGTAAGCCGCATTATTACATACTTCGTATATATCCTCCTCGGAAATCCCAACATCACATAATGGCCAAGTCAAACGACATTACACGGTGTGGTGTAATAAATGGTTTTGTGGACAACTTGGTGACAAGAAAATACTTCCTTCCGTTTCCTCACCTGAATCAGGATAGTTTGTCACTCTCAACTTGATTCTTACCGCTTGCATTATGCGGGGACTACAAAAAAAATATCGCCTCCGCACATTTGTATCTCTGTCCACTTCCTTGCCTTTTTTCTTGGACAAAGGATGCTGTAGGAAGGCAGAAGAAGCCCTAACACAGCTTGAGATCCATTCTTCTGACTATTCTATGGACGAAGAATTTCCCAAGTACTTGTTTTGTATTCTGGGCCCAATAAATACTTCGTTGATGTGCGTTTAAAAAATACTTGTACTTACAATTAAAAATATCACTATCACGTACGTACGTTTATTCAGCATTAGGCTTCAGCTCCAGCGTGTTTTGAAAGTCTTGTGGGACTTTCGTACTTTCCTTGAGGCTTTTGTATGTATTAATAATTATGAATGGTAAAATGCAAATGTCGGGGTTACAATTCTTGAATCTGTTAGAAAAATTGTTGTAAAATGACAAGAAAATGCATTGAAATTCAATATAGCTGAGTAATACAGTTATCTACTTGAATCCAGAACTCTTATTTTGACGTAACATCTTCGTTCAGAAGTGATTCTGAGTGTGAAAGAAATGTGAAGGAGTAATGAAGGTAATAAGATAATGGATCGTATTAGATATTAACTATAGTGCTCGCCTCGTTGGTCAAAAAATTTCCTGGTGAGTGTTCAACTCCTGGTCTTCTAATTCCCTTTATCGTAATAACATAATGGTATAGGAATAAATAAAAATGATGATGGGAAGAGATGATGAGAGAAGAGATTTTTCTTGAATGTCAACGGGTGATTCTGAATTGGAAAAAAAAGGACTCTTGCAATGCTCTGAATGTTTTCGAGTAACTGTGACGAGACGGGGAGAGTTGGGGGCCACTCCTCTGTAATTTCCTAAAATCCATTCATTTCTACACACTTAAAACTTATATCACATTGAAGATCCCAAGATCCCTTCTTCTCTGTATAAATAAATTCAAAATACATACATACATACGTGATTCAACGTGATACACCTTTTCCACGAGTTACCTTCGTTCACGCAACAATAATGCTCACAGCAAAATGTCTGTCATATATAGAATCTTTTTATTTTTTTGGTTCAGACCCTAATGGAAGGTATTTAGTTGCCATAAATAAGCATACGGTAATATGTGTCACATTGTGTCATTTTATTCTTTTGTTCATGACAAATTGTAGCAACTCCTCTCTCAACACTGCGGAAATCCAGGCAGGTAGCATTCACCGTGAGATACTAGGCTCTCTCTCATCCTCATCAACAACTACTACTCCCACCTTTTCTCATGGGGATCGAAAAACATTTTTGCAAAAAAGCCATACCTATATATATGCACTTAAATATTTTTTTTTTTTTTACATATTCCAAGTCATAATCTACTCCTCCCATTTTGTCCGTTGGACGAAATGAGCTTTTGACTTGGGAGGAAAGAAATGGAAGTTTCATTTCCCTCAAGGTGACACAAAGGGTTGTAAATATACTAAGAATTTCGGGCGGAAGTTATTTACATCCAGTATCCCTTTCCCTCCCTCCCTTATTTCTTTTTTTTTTTTGGTGGGACCCACAATAAAGCAAAATGTTCTTACGGCATCAAGGAAGGAAATTAATTCAACTGGTACAGTTACAGCTTGTGTGTGTAATTTATCATTTTCCTTCTGTTTGAATCGCCCCTTTTTTTTTAAAATGGGCAGGAAATAACAATGCAATGTGACTTCTTTCGGCTCTTCCATTCCTACATTAGCAAACTTGAGAATTATAGTTGATTGTATATGTTTGCCTGACAGTTTTTTTTTGTGTCTAGAATGAATATAACCGCTTCAATAATGAACTGGAGTAGTAATCTGATCGGGGAAGTTGAAGGAAAAGCGAGAATTTGCTGGGTCATTCTTTGTCCATTCAATTTGTGCTGCAAATTGGTGGTGTAGGAAGTTGACGAGTGGCACAGTTCCATTTTTTTACGGCTTCAAGTTTTCCTTTATAGCGTATTTTCCTGTAGAAGTATAATTTCCTGTGCTATGGAGGAATAATGCTACTTGTAATAATAATAATTTCTCCCTTGACTTATTAGGAACTCCAATTTGTTTGTTTTTTTCCAGGGTGTTCCTTCAGTTTATATAATGTTGAGGGAGAACAAATATGTGCAGTATTTTTTTTTTTTTACGAAATGTAAAAACTGTCAATTCACCCCGTTGAGGTGAAGAGCGCTAAAAGTAACAGTATATTTAATGAAACTAGATAATAAGGTGAGAAAAGGGAACATGGAAGGAGACAATTAGCACAAGGTATTTTTGACAGTTTGGTGAGGAATTTATGTATGTACATTTTACTGTCGAGCCTGCGTCCACCTCAGGATTTCGAAGTGAACTGTTTCTTCCGAAAGATTCAATGTCCACCGTCCTGCAGTTACAAATCAGGAAAATCCGCCTGTGACATTCATTGCAAGTACATATATAAAATTGTGATAAGAGTCAATCACTTCCTTTGAAGCTTCCCCCTGCTATCCCTCTCTCATAAGTAATTTGTTATTGTGATCGGCGAACCAAACACTTTTTTAGATGGGAAATGATTTTCTTTATTAACCACTACAAGCAATAGAGCAATGAAAAAAAACTGGCCATCAAGTTCAACACAAGAAATTATAGTCCTATCGGTGGAATTATATACTGCCAATCGATGGAAAGGAAATAAAATTGGATATCATTATAAAGATTTTTATTGCCGTTGCAAATACGTGTTCCTCCTGTTCAAATAAAAGCTGATATTTTGGAGGGAAGAGGAAAAACATGTGATAAAAATGTTTGAATAGTCCAAAGAACACAAAGATGACGCGACGTAATGGTTTGAACACAAAAAGGCTTCTTATTGAGAGTGGCGGACTTACATTTTTCTGGGATTCGATCAAGTTGAGCCGGTACGTTTTTATCGGCACTCTTGAGTGGATTGAATAATATAAAAAAAACTAATGGGAAGCTGTGGCAGCTGTGTCTGTAATAATGTAATAAATGTATGAGGATGCCCTCGTAGTTACAGGCAAGATGCACGCTGGAATTCTTCGGCCTCAAAAAGTGTGTGTACGTGTACAAAATGTGTAGTAAATACCTTGAACAAGGACACAGTGGGATGTTGTCATTTTTTTTTTGTTCCTCTTGTCCATTCAAATTGTGCATTTGTGCCAGAAATAGTGCACACGTCCAAGTGTAAAAAAAAAATTTGCGTGTTTGCTTGATATGATTTCTTACAAAGAATGATGGGGATGTTGTTTAAAAAAACCTACGAGCAACACAGTGGGCTTATTGTTTGTACAAAAGTCTGTCCGTTAAAGTAGTGCCGTATTCACGTATTTGATTAAACTTTTTCAAAAAAAAAAATAACGTACGGTAACGGTTGACTACATCTTCTTTTACCTTCTTCTTCTTCTTGAGATCTTCCTCTTCTTCTCTTGGAAATCTTTCTCTTCATCTCCTTTCCTCCTCCTCCTTGTGTCAACTCTTTCTCTCCGTGGACGATTAAGCTCTCATCATGAATCTTTTCTATAGGCACTGTACAATTCATAATATACCTTCCCCCCCCCCCAAAAAAAAATCTTCTTCCTGACTGCTCTTTTCTTATGCTCACAATTTGTAACAAATAAAAGTATAAAAATGGGGCTAATGCTTTTTCCTGCAGGCGTGTTATTATTATTCCTACGGCCATCATCACATATATCCCCGTCCTGGGCTGTCAACAGCTTGTAACTGGCACGTCGGAGCCGTGATATTTTTTTTCCATGCTCAATTCTCCCCTTTTTCCCTCGTTCCTCCTAAAAAAAAAGATACTTCTAGGGATGACAATATCATTTCCTTTACTTTAAGGTAAATACTCAAATTAGCACCCCAAAATTAAAATCAAGAGGGAAATGTCACGAAGTGCGTTTTGGAAGTCTTTTTTTTTTTATGGGAGAAAAAAGGACAAAAGGACGCGTGTGTAGCTGTGAGGAGAGCCCAAATAATGACACTACCCTGTTTTGCATCACATGACTTAATTATAAAGAAATTGTATATTTAACTACTCAAAAAATTTTGTATGTTTAACTCTTCAAAAAATTCTGTAGGTTTAAATATTACAGAAATGTGGTACATATAAATATAAAAGATTTAAACGTGTATTAAAAATTCTTTAAACACACGTAAATCATGACAAAGGATGACATCAACAGAAAAATGGGAGCTTTTTCCATGTTTTTTTTGGTGGGATAAGCTCGCAGATTGCTTGAATTGGGCATTTGATCACAACCTGTATTTAAATACACATGCTGAAAGCTCCCTCATTGTTTACCTGAGAACTTGTGAGACGAGGGAGTTAGGACAAGTTGTAAATCATAGGCCTAGTCATTCGTGCTACTCTAGTTACAGTGACTTGGGAGTTTTGCAAAGGTGCTAAAGGAGTAGAAGGAGACAGTAATAATATTACAGTAGTAAAGGATTACGCCTCAAATTATCCCGTCCTCCTTTTGTTATCAAGAATCTATAGATACCAAAGGAAATTGTAAGGACAATTTTCGAGTGTATACAATTTTAAACTTTTATACATTGTTGGTTGTTTTGCAAATATAAAATTTCTCCGGTTGTTCCTGACGGTTTCTTCCACGAAAGTTTCTTCGCCTTTTATTCCTAGTAGAGCTCAGACATTGTGATCGACGGAAGGCGATTCACACAGTTTGGCCCGACACTTGTTTTGTAAATAAAATAGTTCAGAGAAAAGGTGAGAAATAAATTGCTACAGATCTTTGACTGTGTATCCACCAAATCATGTTGTTGAACAAATCTTTTTTTTTCCTTGTATTTGCCTCTCTTCTTCGCCTGTCTCTCACTTGCAAAGTTTGGTGCAGAAAAGGACGGGAGAAATTCACACATGATTTCTTGTCTCTTGCGCGTGAATTTTTACCGCAAAAAAAAGGTAGTTTACGTCTTTATGAAACTTGCATCTCTTCCTACAGCTTATTCCTTTATCCAGGGAGACCACTGTACATAAGAGAAACAAAGTTTAGGAAAAAAAGAATTTTTTTTGCATTTTGTTGGTAAGAACAAGGATTGTAGAGAAGTTTTTAGACTTTTATTTATTTGGCAGCGGGATTCTGTGTGAACGTAGGCAACATTTCATAGGATTTCAGGGGATAATAAAAGTTTGAGGTGCATCTCTCTCTTTCTCTTTATTCACCTTAAAAGATGCAAAAAGAAATCCCAGGAAATACTCGTTTGTGTTGGATGACATGTAAAAGATCGAATCGTGGCAATTTTCTCCTCGCACAATCAAAAGTAACATGTCTTTGGAAAGAAAGAGGAAAAAAGGTAGACTTATAAGAGTACCAAAAATTTGTGTAGGAAAAAGCTTCACTCACATTTCCTCTCTTTCCATTTTTTTTTTACACACAAATAGACAAATGTCGCACTTTTGTCATGACAAAATAATATAAAATGTACAGCTACAAGAAAACCACAAGCCAAAGCCAAATACGAGAATATAACTAATTCCATCCTTTTTTTTTCTGTGGTTGCGACAGAAATAATATAATAGTGATAATGATTGAGATTTCTAACACCCAAATGACGCTCCTATAAAAGGAGCAAAACGAAAGTGAAAATTATTATTTTTTTGGAGGAACACATGCTATACAGGAATGTGTGGGGAAAATAGTACACTTCTTTCCTTCTTCGAAAGTATTAAATGCATTATTTTTGCTTCCTTATCTTACCAAGATAATGTACAGACGATAAAGTTATTAGTGGGATCATCTTTGCTCACAATATTTTTATTCCCTTTCTCCCTAATTTTCAGAATGAGATCAGAATACAATTAATTTCCTGCTCTTCACTAACTCTCTTATCTCGTGATAAGGTCTTGTAAGTCTCTTTTAAAAGTGGTTGACGACATATGACGTGACAAGAAAGTGTCGCCCAATTTCTCCCGTGGCTCATGTCACAATTTCGGTGCGGCTGAGATTTAAATTACTCCATTCTGGGCAGTCAATTAATCCAAATATGAGCAGATGAATGTCGTAATCAGAGGAGTGAATCAGATTTGTTTTCAGGGAGAATGTGTTTCAAAGCTCAGGCATAGTCAGTGAGGCGTATCTTAGTGATTCACAATTTGATGAATGAGTATGTTGAAAGCATGTAGCGATTGTTCGTGGTACATGATATAATTACGGGGCTTTCCTCCCTTCTCTCTCTCTCTCTCTCTCCCTCTCGTGTCTCCATACTCACATTCATTATTTTATTTTTCGTAGCCATAATGAAAATATTGGTGACGAGGACAGGTGCGTTAGCTCTGGTGTGAAAATCTTGTCAACAGATTTTGGTCTTCCATCATATTTATATCAAGGGAAAAATCCCCTTATTACCTACCTCGGCGAATCACATAAAATGCAAAGTAATGCCTTGGTAAAGGTAATACGATCTATCATATACTACGCTCTTTCTCAACACAAAAATTCTCTTCCTTCCTTGTACAGTGTCGAGAAACTCTCGTAATTCGTAGTGATCTACAAGTGTGTAAATGTGTACTTTTTCTTCCTCTCAAATCTTTATTGTTTAACACGGTAGCACCGCGTTCCTGTCTCCTCGTCCTAGTCGACGCCAACATTATTTCTGTCAGCTACATGTGCATACATGTAGCTGACAGAAATATGTGTGTATACTTACGTGTGTGAGACAGACTTGTCAAGTCACACAGTTTGCTATTTGGTGAAATGAACGTTCAGGTATGAAAAGGACATTTTTCCTCGTTGATTAGCTTTTGTACATGTGTATGTAATTGTGGGAGAAAGGAAGCGAGTGAGAACAAGAGAGAGAGAGAGAGTGAGAGAGAAAGAGATTGTTCATAAAATATGTGCCAAATGATATGAAACGCATTACATGCTTTAAGTGATCATGAAAGCGCACATACGCACTCGAAATTGAGCTGAAGTACACATTGGGTTAATTGTTGGAAAAGGAAAGAGAACAAAGATTTTGGGTGCATGGGATTTTTCTTTGGGTGCACGTCGTCCTCATCGTCACATCGTCATCATACACACTACTATACCAAGCATATGTACAGTAAGTCACAGGGGTAATGGAAGAGATTTTGTTTCTTGTGAATCCAAAAAATTGCTCGTAACAACCATCATAACAAAACAATAATAATGATAATAATAACAGTGAGAGTTGCCACGTTTGGGGTGCTTTTGCTCACGATTAAATCCCGTGAAATCCTATAAACGACGTGTTGGTTTAAGTCCCTCGGTGCACTCGTCATTGTTGCTTTTTTTGGGGGGGGGCAGCATTTTTTTTTTATTTGTATATAGTTTTCTTTTATAATGTGTGTAAAAATTCTTTTTTTTTTTCTGTAAGAGTCAGAAAAATTATGAGGTGCTCGTCCGAAGAGAGTGTAATCGCAGTGGGTACATAATATGTAGGTAGACATCGCCCGCAGAGAAATTATTGGTGAGAAGAAAAGCAGGACAGTGTGTTTTTGCGTTTTATGTTCGCTTTTTTGTGTGTTTTGGGTGAAGCTGAACTGATCTCCCCTACACTTAGCTGTCATCGTCTCTCATTCCTTTCTTTTCTCCCCTCTCTCTCTCTCTCTCTCGCTCTTTCTTCTCTCTTTCTCTCGTACGAGGATAAGGGTAACGTAGTTATTTTGTTTTTTGTTGCAAAAATGGTTTCTAACTGCAGTCAAACCATGGCAAATAGAAAGTTAAACGCTGACCTCCCGTCAGTATTGAGTGCAAAAATTATTTTTTATTTCCTTTCATAATACATGTACCCACTTGTTATTCCCCATTATCAGCTTCATTATCATTGTCATCATCAATATTATTAAAATCTCACTTTTTACCTCAAAGAAAAAAGAATACAATCTCTTTTGGATCTGTATCTCAAGTCCCACTATTTGACTTTTTCATTCACAGATGAGGTGTGGTGGGGAGCGAAAGGAATAGAAGAGAGGATCCATTTTGTGAGCTCAAATCCCTTCCAAAGAACTTCCCCCGGAGTCCATCCGAATGGTCACCGGACACCCAGGAGGGTTCCCAAGGAGATTCTGGAGGCTTTCCAGGAGTTGAGGATGAAGTCAACTGACTGGGAAGATTTATTTGAGGAGGGAATAGTTCAAAACGACCTTAGTGTGGGGGGAAGTGCGAGAATGGAGGAGGAAGAGAGTCATGTGGAAGGATTTTTACCGGGAGATGTGCCCAGCGGGAGTCCAGTTCCAAATTGTTGTGTGAAATTAATACAAAATCCGTGGGATCCAACTGGGAGATGTGAGAGTGACAGTGCCAATTTCTTAAGTAATCATAAAAGTACGAATAAAAACACTGGGGACTATCCGTCCCCACCAGCTCCTGATAAGCAGGAGGATAAGACTGCCGCCCTTGAAGGACATCATCCTTCTTGGAAGTCCCTTGGTAAAGGGGAATTCAGTGGAAAGGGTGATTTTGACACCAATTTTTGTACTAATACGTCGTCTCTACCTCAATTTGCCATAAAAAGCCCCATTGCATGCTGGAGAAGTGGATGGACGTTATCATTGAGTTCGTGGCTCAGTCTTTGTACCATTGTGATATTGACATGCAACTTCCCTCAAGGGACAGTTGCCAACAGTCCGCCTCAATTTGTTCTCAGTGAGGGTCAAAGTGAGATTGTGCTGCGGTTGAAGGAGGGCCCCGAGAACCGGGCCGGCTCTCTCATCTACAGACTCAAAGGCTACGACGCCGATGGCGACCCCCTCACTTTCGGACTCAGAGGCCAAATTGCTAATGAATTACTACGCATTGAGAACTTGGGTAGTGATGAGGCGAACGTTTACCTGAAAAAGGAACTGGATCGTGAGGTGCGTCCATGAATTTCTTCTCTTTCCCCCTATAAAAATATATTCATGAACATTGTAACAGTTTTCTCCCATGTCTCTGCAGTCCCATGTAGACTCCCTAGGATGCCAGCATGATGTTTCATTTCTTTGTTGGGAACAATTAAGCATGAACGGTGCCAAATAGGATTTTTACGAGTACGTATCCCACTGTCAAATAAACAGCGTGAGAAAATGGTAGAGTAGAAAGCAGTTATAGTTTACTTGATTTGACAAATTTGATTGAGAATCTAGAAGAAAAGCAAAGCTAGAACACATGTAGACAAAAGCCTAAAGGAAATCTAGAGGAAAAATCTCGGTTGGACAAGAATTGAGGCATGTTTTATTTTTTCGTCAAAAAAAGCGGCCAAAAATCTGATTTTTCAAAATCTTTTTTTTTTTTAATTTTGCCTCCAGAGACAAAAACAAACTAAAAAACAGGGTTTTTCCTTTCTTTGATGGTGGATCTTACCAGAGTCCTCTTAGAGATTTTGATATCGATAAAATAATTTGAATTATTAGCAGTAGGCATAAATAATAATTAAAGGACACGTTTTTGAGGCCCTCAGGTTGATATTTCCCATTTGTACCATTTGACGACTATTTTGTAAGATTTATTATAAAAGATGTGAAAAACCATTTTTTTTATCCCTGGAGGAAAAATAAAACTAATTTAATTTACTGAAAAATCTTAATTTTGGTATCTTGCCACAGAAAAACCGCGCTAACCGGGTAAATGCTTGTAGGATCGAGATGCAACATTTTCGCCAGGTCCGCTCATGTTATGAATTAATTTGGCGTAGACTGCATATTTCAAATTTCAATCATTTTTCCACGCTGCGTAGCTCGGCAGAGGGCACATTTAAAATCCTATTTGGTGTCCCATACATTGTACTTGCTCCCAAAAGAATTATGCAGATTTATAACTCCTTAAATTGTTCTGAACAGGGGAAAATTAAGCAATAAAGAATAGGATTGTTCGTTGGAGGATTTTCTTCGTAGAAGATTTCAATCATATTTGTGGACAAAATTAGCAGTACAAGTTTCACAGGGAGCCACAAGGAAATTGAAAAGGCTTATTGAAGCATTCATAAATAGTTTACTGTACTCCTACCAAAGTTGTGGAGATCCTTGTTTTTCCCACACGTCAATACAGCAGAAAGCATCCTTTCTGCTTCACTTTACACGAGCATAAATCCCCACGATGTTCAATTGATCCTTTTGAGTCCTGACGAAATACAGAGAAAAGGGGGCAGGAAGACTTCTCCCTTTCAATGTGTAGGCATCGTTTTGCCGGTCTGAGGAAGGGGTGGGAATAAAAAAAAAATTAGATATTTACATACATACAATCACACATGAAACACGAGCGGAGTCATATATAAGACCACAGAGGAGCATCCCGTTAGTAGAGGCCCATCAGTGATGGTAATGGAGGGAATTCAGGAGAGAAAAACGGTACAGCCGTCACAGGTTACCTACTCTTTTATGAGATTAAGCCATCGTGGGATCCGAATTAATTACCATTGCAAACCAAATTTCCCCTTCCAATTTCCTATACTCGAGGTTTCTTTCAAAGCGTTCGTACTTCGTACATTTCTGCATTTACTGTGGACATACTTTGGTAACTCAATCTAGTCGAAACATAATTTGTAGGGAGCACAATAATAGCAAATAAATACGAAAAACTCGAGCACTATGAATATTCCCACAAGAAACCACAAATTCCTGTGAACAAACTGAGTTGCGGGGTTGGGATGCGTTCAAAGAAGCGCATTTTGTTTTTTCATCATCTTCCCATAGCGCTCACACGTGGGGTAAACTACGGTTTTCTGTCAATGAGAAAATGAGTAAAATGGTAGAGTTATTAAAATTAATCCATATACGCAAGTTGATCTCGAATTGAATGATTTTTTTCTGAAACAAAATTGAAAGAATATTAGGACGTTCATGATTTATGAATTTGGATACCTTCAATTCAACTTCGCTTAAGTAAACTTTTCTCGACTTTTTTCATTCTTTTAGATCCGATTTGATTTCTATGAAACTTGAAGTTCATTCATGTCTGAATCTTCCTTTGCTTTCCTGTTTTCCTGTCAGCTTTTTTTTTTTAGTTTACGTGCGCCCTGGGTAATGATCGTGACATTTCTATTTGGAAAATAAGCACACATTCCCTCTTCCCATTGAGTCCATTGTGAGTTTGTGAAATATGTTAAGCCGCGCATAATATGGATGCGGTGGAAGTTGGAGGAGAGAATCAGGGAGGATGTGATGGTAATGTAGCAACAATGAACATATGATTATTCATTATGATGAAAATTATATTGTTAGGCGTTCACTTACAAGAACTAGAGAGGAAGAGGACCCATTTCCAGGCCAGAAAGAGGTAGAGAGAAAAAAAATAGAAAAAAAGGAATTCTGTGTGAATTTCAAGCTTGCAGCTCAAAACATTTCGATTAATCGGGTAATTACGGAACCATGAATTTTCATGCCCTCCTAAGTAAAAGCCAACGTGGTACGTTTCCCCTGTACAAAAAAGGGGAAATAACGAGTGAATGCATGTGTGCACATTTTATTCTTTTTTCATAAATGGCAGAGCATCTGTTTAAGCATATACAACAAGGGAAATATTAGATCTTAGTGCAGAGTCAAGTGGATCTTTTGAAAGTAAGTTTTGAGCAGGAAAAAAAAAAGGATTGACCGACTTCCTTTTCCATGTGCGTAATCTCTCTAACACTAAGATGATTGTCTAGGGTTTTCGTATTATACTTAATTTATTTGTTTGTATACCACAGGGTATCCGCATCTTTGAGTACAGACACATACACGTACATATAAATGCATATATGTATGTATAGACATATATGGAAATGTCATTACTAGGAAATGGCAAACCCCGATAAAATAAAATAATAAATGGGATACAGTTTTGACCATACCATTGCAAATTATTTGTGCCTTTTATTGATTATGTCAGGAGGGAAGTTCGGGAATGCGAAAATGTGTAGAAGGAGTGGACATATATTTTTATTTATTTTTAGCAACAAAAAGCACAAGTTGGCTTGCCCGATACTAGTAGGACAATAGAGCCCATCCCGACTTTAATCCATTCTTTGGGCGAGGGTAGGAGGAGTAGGAACAATTTTGGGAGTTTTTGAGAGTCCAAAAATAATATTTTGGCGCAGAAATCCAGGAAATGTTGGAGTTTGTGAATTCCAGTTTTGTTATTTTCTTGAGGATGCACATAAAGAGAAAAAAAATGTTTGTATCCTGAGAGGGAGGAGGAGTGGGGAAGAAAAAAAAATAAGAAAATTGTTTGCATGCATGAAAGATTTGTCTAAATATGTATATCTGCGTATATGTATAAATTATATGTATGTAATGTGCTAAATTGAACTTGGTGTGCTCACTTGATTGTTGAAGGTTGAGGACGAGTACATGCTCGTCGTCACTGTGACAGATGGGAATCTGGCTGACGGAAGTTATGTGACACAAAGTCTTCTTATTCTCGTGGAAGGTGAGTCTTTCAATAACCCTTCATGTCTTCTGCAGGAACAACCTTCCATTTATTTCTACAGAGTCTCCCGTCACTAAAATGGCACAGTTGTCCGTATATTTTACAAAATGTTTTTTTTTCTCCCTTTTTTCTTCTACCTGTGACCGCCCCTTGGTGTGCCACGTAAAATGTATAGCAAAGACCGTATGCATACTTATACATTAGAGGATTGCACGTCCCTTGTGAAAAAGCAGTGACTGGGGACGTGGGCACGCTTGAGTGCCCGCAATTTCCTTATCTCACGGATATGCTCCCTACCCTTTACCTTTATTTTCACAACAAAGAATGTATCAAAACTTTTTTTTTTCTATTTCCCTCCAACCCAAAAATAAAATAAATATTTTGAAAAAAGTCTTTTGTTTTATCTTAAACTCCTTCCCTTTCATTTATGATTATTATTACCATTTCGTGCAAAAGTAATATTCCTCTCTCTGTTTTTTCTTTGTTTTTGAATGCTCACTTATGGCACTCATAATAAACAAATCCACTCGTCTTTGTCCTGTATTTCATTTCCGTTTTTTTTTTTTTTTTTCGTGACGCATCAAAGCCTAACCAGAAAGAAATGGAATGGTTATTTCGTTGTGTGCAGTTGTATGCAAATTTTTGCAATATTGTTTATGTATAGAAATTATTTTGATTGGTATTTGTCTACTCTCATGGATCGGAAGGATTCATGGCTCAAAATGATTATTTTTCTATTAGATGTCAATGACAACACGCCAATTTTTGCGAGCTACCAAGCCACGGTCAAAGTACCAGAAAATTCAGATGTCCCCAAGGTCCTCACGACGTTGGAAGCCACGGATAGGGATGATGGGCCGTATGGACAAGTATGTCCTTTGTTGATAATAATAACAAAATAATGGGAATAATCTCATTGTAGATACACGTAGGTTACATCTAACATGAACCTTCTGGCGTTTTAGCTTTCAAAAGAAAATTTTGGTGACATCCTAAATTTTTCTACGTCCTCAAATGTATAAGATGAACTCTTTTTTTCCAAATTTTTATTATCCCTTTTCTTACCTTTAGGTTGTGTATAAACTACAAACTGAGTCTGGAGATGAGTCACTCTTCAGTATTAGTACCGTGAATGGCCAGGGAATCTTGAAGTTGCTCCGTCCATTGGATTACGAAAAGAAGTTTTTGTATCAATTACGGGTTCTTGCTGTTGATCGTTCCTCAGATCCAACTAGGGTAAGATGTCATCTTTGTCTATTCTTTCTACCTTTCTTCCCATGTCCCTCTCTTTCTCTTTCTCTATTTTTTATTACTCTCTTTTTACCATCTCTCAGCAAAGGGACGTGACTGTTGAGAGGAACTAAATTGTTTGGTCAAGCTCAATGTTCCGTCTTCTTTTTTTCCCCCTTGTGAACCACAAAAAAAGCTCCCTACTTTCACATGCAACCCAAGAGAAACCAAGGCTTTTATCAATAAAGTAAAAAAAAAAAAAAAATTTGTTATTGCCTTTAATCAGATCAATACGGCTACGGCGGCTGTTGTTGTCCAAGTTGTGGACGTGGAAGACCGACCTCCTGAATGGGTTGTTGTACCCCCCGTTACTCGTCTTGATGAGGATGTGCCCAAAGGAACTTTCGTACTTCAAGGTACACATTTCGAAGAAACTTCATTTTTAACCTCTTAATTCAGACATTAGTAAAATGGGATTGCTGGGCTAAAGCTCGTGTAGATCCTCATCCACATCATTCCCTATGGGATTGGGTGCTCATTCATTGACATTCATTTCCTCCGGAAAGATCACAATAAGGCACTTAAGTAACATATGCATTTGATTTTGAATCATTCTCCCCGCATCCAATATGCAAATGCATACTAGCATTCATGTGCCAGTAAGTACATTTTACTGCAATACGAAGGAAATTTATAGAGATTCGACCTTCACAATTAAGAGCAAATAAACTATGGAGGCCGAATAAATGTTTTAATCTTATGCACGTACGTTTGTGTATGTATATATATGTATACCTATACAAATTCTGAAGAGAAAAATTGGATTTGTAATTTAGTTCGTGCTGTGGACGGCGACCGCGGCGTAAACAACGAGATCACCTACTCTTTACTCAATGAAAATGACTCCTTTGGTGTGGACAGTCAGTCTGGTATCGTCTTTACCAAATCAGCCCTTGACCGTGAAAATGCTCACGGCGGATCCTACATTCTTCAGATTGTGGTAAGCTTTCAGTGACAGGAAGGAATTCTATATGTTTTTTTAAGATGTGGAATAATTTATAAGATTTTCTCCAAAAGTTCATATCCTCTGTTAAGACTGTACCCCTCACTATACGGAGCCCCTCGTCACTATTTGGTAAGAAAGGAAGGAAGGAAGGGTTACCAAAAAAAAATACAAAAACTAAATGCAAAGCTCATTACATGTAGATATACACAGGCGCGTCTTTTCATTTGGAGAAATTGTGCTGACATTGGAGCATAAGGAAAGATTGATTTGGTGTGGAAAGGAGAAGTGCCAGCGGCAGTGAGAACAAAGGGTGACAAGTATTTGTTTTACTTAGGGATGGGAAGGATTATTGATGGAACAGCGTGTACAATTAACTAATGCATGTGTGGAAACAAGTTCTGCTTCACCAAAAGGAGAGAAACAAAAAAATTGTGGAAGAGAAAAGTTTTTTAGAAAAGAAAGGAAAAAGTTGTTTAGGTATGTTGACTCGTAATTTAATTCATGAATGAACCCAATTTTATTGAGAGGAGAACTCAAAAGACTTTATGAGAGAGGCAGAAGGAGATTAAAGACATCAACATCACATTCAATGGTTTTTTGTATTGTTTTTTTTTTTTTTTTGCTGTAGTCGTAACCTCACTACATTTTAAATTTTTTTATACTTTAGATTGTTCAAATTTTTTTGGGTATAAGTAGATCTCAGCCTGGTTCCTAGTGGTATTCACTCATGTTTTTGAAGCAGTGCTGGTGCAAAAAAGGGTTAAGCCAGCTTAGCCACTGTCCTGTAAATTAGATCACATCTTTTTATTTAAAAAAAACCTTTCGTTGACGTGAGCAATTTTTTTCTGGCATTCCCTTTTCAAGATTGCTGCCCTAACAAAATCGCGAGAAAAGAAAGGAATGAGGAGGAAAATTTCTGTGTGCTGTTGAACAACGAAACTATGGAAATTAAATTGATCCAATTATATTTTACTAGTCAATTTAAAAACAGCAAATAAATGCAATCCTTTCAATTTGCCCCGTACATGATTGACAATGAATACCCTGAAAAAAATTATGTTAAGCGTTTAATTTTCAAAAGCAATCCATGATATGATTTTTAAAGCCTTTTTCGGTGTGGTTCTGCGTGCTGCTCGAGTCAGTAGGGTCGGAAAAATTAATTTTCGGATTTTTCCTACCAATTTCTAGGCTACGGAGAAAAGTAAGATTCGGCCGCCACCTTCAGCTAAAACGGAGTGTACCATCATCATCAATGATGTCAATGACGAGGTAAGCCTTTGTTCGTATTTTTCATATCATGCATACATACATATTATTAATAGTTATATTTTATATTACAAAAAACAACCAACTCTATAGCTATTCATCAGGCGCTTCGCTTGATAAAATAAATTTCCTCCTTGTTTCTGAAAATGCACGGGAATGGATTAGTCAAACACAGAAATAAATACCACATTATTTAAAATTACTTCGGCTTGTTGAGTCTACGTATCTCCCACTTTGGTATGTTGCATCAACGTGTCAATTTTGGAATGCTACATCACGCTCTCATCTTTCACGTCTTTGTTGTATGGCTTCAGCCCAAAAAAAAAACGTTGCTAGTGAACGTAAAACATCAGCATCTAGTGGCAGCAGAACTAACTAGTCACATTTGGTATTGAAAGCGTCCAGATCCATATACATTTCCACAGAATCGACGCCAAAGAAGACAAAGAGCATGGAGGCATAATCGATGTGCTTCCCACATTTTGACTCCATATTGCATACAACAAATATAATGAATACTATGAATACACTGTTAAGCGCGATCTGATACGATTATCACCTGTGTTTACTCAAAGAACACCCATAAAATTGTATCACCAAAAAGTCAGATTTACACACACGCACTCCGCAACCAATTTGTTGTGACAGTATACAATTTCAGTCGTTTCATTTTCTGTTTCTCACAGACTCCAAAATTTCGAAGTAGATCCTACCGGGCGGAAGTCGTTGAGAATTCACCCGTGGATGTTCCAGTCACTTTCCTCGGGAACTCTGTGCCTGAATGTTACGATCATGATTTGGTAGGTGGAAAGATTATTTGTGGAAGGCATTGGCTCGTGAATTATTTTTATGACATGCTCATGAATTAATTTTTTAAAGGGTATGAACGGGACCTTCCGCCTGCATTTGGAGGGAGATGGAGGAGTGTTTGAAGTCACTCCTTCTCAGGGCATTAACCAGGTGTCATTTCTCATCCGAGTCAAGAATCCGTCCCGGTTGGATTATGAACGCTTGAAAGGTAAGGAGTATGACTGTGGGTATAGTCTGGATGAGGGGGAATACGAGAAAAATAATTAAGGATTATTGTTTTTATTATTTACAGTAATAAATTTTACGCTCATTGCCGAGGAGGTCTCAGGAGAAAAAAGATCTTCCGTTCCTGTTTCTGTATTGGTTCGGTATGTCCTGCTCTTTGTGACAAAAATTTTTAAACTAAAATAAGAATCTTTTCTATGGTAGACCAAATATGATTCCATGTATTTCTGTAGGGACTCTAATGACGAATCCCCACAATTTGATAAACCCAAGTACGAAGTGGAGCTCATGGAAAACTCGTCACCTGGAACGACGGTGGCGGTGGTGAAAGCCACAGATAAGGATTCGGGCGTCTTTGGAACCCAAGGCATCCGTTACACCTCTCTCACTGGCTCCATTGCCAACGAGTATAAAACAAACTAGCTCTTTCCCTAAAAAATATGCATTTCAAATAATGTGTTAGCAGCATTGAGTGAACGTGTTGTTTTTTCTAGATTGGATTTAAATGCTTTGACCGGAGTAATTACGGTGAAATCGGTAGACAAATCCATGTTGGATCGAGAAATTAGTCCCGTCTACTACCTCACTGTTGAGGCAAGGGACAATCAGGGTAGAGGAAACAGGTATGGGTTTGTCATCTACCTTTCACACAAAAAAAATATATTTTTTCAATGTAGAAAAAAATCAGAAAATAAAATCTGAATAACTTACATAAATTCTTAATTGGTTTCTCCAGAGGAAGCGTAGCATTGAATATCTACATGCAGGATCAAAATGACATCGACCCAGTCTTCATTCAAACTCGTTATGAAGCAAGAATGTTCGAGAATGAGAATGAATTCGTGTCTCCATTGAGGCTACAAGCTCGAGATAATGATTTGCAGGGTACAAACAAAATATTACGTAGTATATCTAGAATTTCCACCTAATTTCTTAACACGTTAAATTTTAGTAACAAATTAAATGTCAGCTCAACTACCGCAATAGTCGATAATTGTCCCTTTGACAAAACCAGGAACCCCAAATAGCGACGTCCGCTACACGATTGTGGCCGGAAACGAAGACGGGTACTTTGAGGCGGATAAACTGTCTGGAAAAATCCGGATTGTCAAGGCCATCGACTTCGAGCAATTGCCTCCAGTCCGTCAAAATCCCAAGTCAAACGTGAAGAAATTAAATTTTACCGTGAGAGCCAATGACCTGGGGTCACCTCCTCGATTGTCCCTGGTTCCAGTCACCGTCTTTGTTCATGATGTCAATGACAACGTAAACATTTTCTGCTTCTTCTAACACTCCATTTGCATCAACATTGTCTCTCTTCCACGGTTGAAGTGTGGTCATTTCTGCTTCCGAATGACTGTAGCCCCTCTTTGGTTTTACGTTAGGTGCCAATTTTCGAAAAACCGGTCTACCACAAGATCATTAGGGAAGATACGACGAGTGGAAGTCAGTTGTTGAAGGTGGAAGCCACGGACAAGGACGCGTCCACGCCCTTTAATCGAGTTTTTTACCGGATAGAGAAGGGAGCTCAAGACAAGTTTTTGGTGGACGCTGAGACTGGCGTTGTTTACTTGGCACCTGGAGCCACCCTGGATTACAATGAGAAGAACTTCCATCTGTTGGAAGTCGTGGCGGTAGATGGAGGAGGCAAAAGGAGTGAAAGTCCTGCCGTGGTCAATATCTCAATCACAGGTATTATTTCACACCAGTTAGGGACAACCACATTATGCTTTATCTTCATAACAAATTATGCTTTACCTTCATAACAAATTATGCTTTATCTTCATAACAAATTATGCTTTATCATCATAACAAATTATACTTTATTTTCGTAACAAATTATGCTTTATCTTCATAACAAATTATACTTTATTTTCGTAACAAATTATTGAAATTATGCTTTTTGCCAAAATCAAAATCGATTATGCTGTTTATGATTTTAAAAATTAGGCTTTTACAGACATTATCCCTCTAAATTTTTTAAAAACGTGTCATTTATACGACTTTCACCGTCTGAAATTGTAAAATGGTCAAAAATGGTAAATTTTAAAGAATTTCTGGCAGTAAATTAGCATTTTCTGGGATCCTGAAAAGCTTTCATCCTTTAAGGAATAAAAACGAGAGAAAATAATTAATATAGGTTATGCAATTGGAAATTTCACTGTAAACATTAACATTGATCAAGGACATGCCGTTATAAAAGTAAATCTATGAAATTTTCCCCCGAAATATTGACTTCTAGAGTTAATTGTCGGACAATTATGCCGTTTCAAAGCAATCATACTTTTTGAAATTGTTTATGTTTATTATGTTATGTTTATTATGCTTTTTTTTTTACGAAATCATAATATCCAAGATACCTAAGATGCTTTCCGCCTAGACATTCGTGGTCTAAAGTGACATTTATGCTTTTTATGTTTTTGCTTGTCTTTACGACATCCCCCAACTTTCTTTATACTTTAGCTTTGTGCACGAAATAAAATAAAATGAAAACCTTTTACCCGTTCCCAGATGTGAACAACAAACCACCAAAATTTCTCTTTAACGAGGATGGTGACCACAGTATTGGGATTTATCATGCGAAAGTCCCAGAGAACGTTCCCAAAGGTCATTACATCACCCAAGTTCGGGCCATGGATCCTGGTAAGCTTGCCTCAAGTCTTCCCATGTTAATTGGAGGGAAATTACGGAAATAAGTAGCAAGAATTAAATAGCAGGAATTATGAATGCATAACTTAAATGTTATTGGCATGTGTACCTTCGCAGATTTTAAGCCCCTCTTGAGATACTCGCTTGACTTCAACAAGTCAGAGGCAAGGAACGAGAATGGGCGGCTCCTCAAAGGAATTGATCTCTCCAAAATCTTTGAACTTCAATCCATTGACGGGGTCCTGAAAGTTGTGGGCGGCGTAGACAGAGAAGTGATGGAGACGGTCAAGTTAGGTCTGAAAGTGGAAGATCTGGCGGCGGAGAAAGGTCCGCAGGTGGCTACAGCGTCTCTTATCCTCAAAATTGAAGATTCCAATGATAACCCACCCGTAAGAGCTCCTCATTCCAGATTATACATCTTAGGGCTATCTGAGAGTATGCATAACATGACTGAGATTTTTGGAAATTTTGGTGTTTCCATTAGGTATTCCGTTCCAATCCGTACATTAGCTCCATCCCAGAAAATTCGAAGCTGGGCACACCCGTACTAACTGTGACGGCAGATGACGCGGACAATGATAAAACCTTACGATATACTCTGAGACCAGAGAAGGATGATATTGACCGAGCACGGTTCCCTCTGAGAATTGACCCCGAATCGGGAACCATTGAGGTGGTAGTCAAAATTGACAGGGAACATCGTCAGTGGTTAAATTTTACGGTCATTGCTGAAGATTCTGTGTCCTCTCCACAAAGGCGGGCCGGGAGCACCCGTGTGTACGTCAACGTGATTGACGAAAATGACAATAGTCCAGTAAGTTTTTTGTTCCAGTATAATTTCCCAAGTACATTGGTTGACGTGATATTAATGTAGAAAACAATTGTGAATTGACCCAATCCCAGATATTTGTGGATGGCATAACGAATTTCACCGTGAAGGAGAACGCACCAGTTGGGACGGTGGTGGCCAAAATTGAAGCTCAGGATAAGGACAGTGGTCAATATGGAAAAGTTACTTATTTGCTGGATCGAAAATCCTCAGGAGGGAAATTTGTGGTGGACCCAGACACAGGTTACATCAAGGTTGCCGAGCCTTTAGATCGGGAAGAAGTGTCATCGTATGCGTTGGTCGTCCAAGCCTGGGATAATTACAGATATGGCTACGCCGCCGGAGAGAGTCGGAATGCTTTCAAGCAAATTGTAGTGGATGTAGCGGACATAAATGACGAAACGCCCGTATTCGAGCCCGTTGAGCCCAACTCATGTGCGTCGGTCACAGAATTTTATGAGGACGTCGTCACCGTCGTCCGGGCAAAGGATAACGATGACCCGGACAGTCCTAATGGCTGGATCAACTTCAAGATCAAGAAAGGGAATGACTTGGGACTGTTTAAATTGGAGCAAGGGAAAAACTCCGTCAAAATTTTGCCCGCACGCTCTCTCAAGGGATTTTATGGGAATTATACCTTGATGATGGAGGCAGCTGATGGTGGTAGTCCCCCGAATTCGGCGGTGATGGCTGTCAAAATCTGCGTCACAGGTAAGCTCAAGTGAAGATGCCAAATTGTTATTTGATTGTTATGTCTAACAGTATATCCATATCCTTTATTATTTTTTTGTTGTATTCTTTTAAATCGTGCGAATTACCGTTCTCCTACAGATTTTAATGACAACCAGCCCATTTTCATTAGCCCTGCTCAAAACTTCACCATTCGGGTGCCAGAGGTACGTTTGTGTGGAAATACTAGATCCTTTTAATGAATGTCATAATTGAATTATTTAGACAAGAAAAATTGGAATAATTATAAGGACATTAACATTGAAATATAAGAACATTGAATTAATTGCGAGGGCATTAACGTGGAAATAATTACAAGGTCAACTAATGTAAGTTTTATAATTGGACAGAATGCCACCGTGGGAACTTCCATAATCCAAGTGCGGGCAATTGATAATGATATTGGACTGAATGGAGTAGTTCGTTACAAGCTTCGCCAGGATGTTTCGGGACATTGGGAAACCTTCGAAATTAATCCCATCACCGGTGTCATATCCTTGGCGAGAAATCTGGACCGTGAGCGACAAAAATTGTACCATGTAAGCTTTTTTGTTGTAAAATAACTGTTCAGCTGTGTGCATACTCAATTTCTGAGCTTTACACAACAGATAATGGTTTCAGATTCGCGTGGAAGCCCACGACTTGGGCGTACCTACGCCTTTGTCCACCGATCTGGATTTAACCATTTTGGTTCGAAATATTGACGATTTTAAACCCCAATTTGTTGTGGAACACTTCACGGCCAACTTTACCGGTAATTCATCCTCCCTAATATTTTTATTAAAAGTGACTTTTTGGCTACACTTTTATTTAAAGGCAAAAATGAAAGGTGCATAAAGAGTAAGAGCCAATAACATTTGTTTTCATGTGCAGAAAACATATCCCCCGGGCGCGAGAGAGTGGATCTCCCACCAACAATTGACCGTGACGACGAAGATGAGGAAGAGAGGAAATCCTCCCAAATCTGTTATTTCATCATGCCCGATCTGAAAAATTCCACACAACTCTTCTCCGTTGATCCCCTCCAGCACTATTTGTCAACGAAGGTGAAACTGGATAGAGAGAAATACGCCAATCATTCCCTCACCGTCTTCGCCACGGAAGATTGCTTGCGGGGGGAGTTCTCGAATCGACAGAAGGCTTCCGTCCTACAACTCCTCGTGAACGTCATCGATGTCAATGATAATGCCCCCAGGTTTATTCGACGAGTATTCACAGGGGGCGTGACGACGAACACTGATTTTGGGACAAACTTCATGTACATCAAAGCCCTGGACGCAGACTCGCCCCCTAATGCCAAATTGAAATATTTCATTATTCCCCCCGTGACAATGTCCCTTTCGGAAGGTCTGAGTCATCTGGTCAACAATGAAAACTCCCTCTTTGATATCGACCAGGATACGGGTGCCATTTCCTTGGCATTTGATCCTCAACCGGACATGAAGGGTCATTTCATTATTAACGTGGGCGTCAATGACTCCTACGGCTTGAGTGACCGTGCCAAAGCCCTGGTGTACCTGCTCCGCGAAGACCAAAAGGTGAAAGTCACCGTCCGGATGAGTCCCAACGAGGTCCGACAACACGTGGAGGTCTTCACCCGAGTTTTGTCCAACGTGACCGGCGTCGTGGTCAACGTGGATGAAAACTTCAAATTCCACGAAAATCGGGATGGATCGGTGGACAAGACGAAAACGGATTTTTACATCCATTTGGTTCAACCCGAGGAGAATGCTGTGCTGGAAGTGAATCAGGTTCTCAAGTTAATCGATGTCAACATCGAAGACTTGGATGAACTCTTTAAGGAATTCAACGTCCTGGACACCCAGGCCTCCAGCTTGGCCGTGTCCGCAGCCAAAGGGCAGGAAGAGAAGAAGAATCTGATCCTGGTCTACGCCTCTGGAGCTGCAATATTTTTTGCACTCATTTTGATAGTCGTCATTTCACTTTGTTTTGCTCAACGAGCCAAGTACCAAAGGCAGCTGAAGGCACTCACGGCCAATGCGTACGGTGAGTATACAAATCCCCATAATTTCTCCGGTTCTCATCACAACTTTCTCCACCACCAAAAAAGGTACACATGACTCAAAATCTAATTGCTTCTAGGCTCAAGCTCAACCATCATACCTAGAACGGGGAACGTTCCGAATACGAACGTTCACAGTGGGGAAGGCTCTAATCCTATTTGGATGCAGGCGTATCATAACAGTTGGTACAAAGAAGACTCGCTCAGGTAGTAAGTGTGGCGATTTGCTTGGCTTTTGTGATGTGTGCTTAAAAAAAAATTACGAAAAAAAAGTGATCTTGTACTGATGCTGTCCGCTACTACCACTCCTCCTACTAAAACTGTCCGAACCAGTTGTCTCTTTCGATTACAGTCAGCGTAATACTCGAACCTGTTACGCGTATTTCCATTTTCTTTTTTATGTATGTACATTTACTTTTGTATAATATTTTTTACTATCGTAGTTCGCGTTGAAACATTGTTTTATCCATTAATTTGATTTTTTTTTCGTGTAATTCTCATGCATTGTTGGGGTGTGTGTACATTGTTTACAATGTTAATAATGTATCGTGGTTGCACAAATTTTTCTCACCATAAGCATGGTTTCAAATACAACTGAAAATTTTCCCTGATAATTATTTCCTATTTTGAGCCATTTACCGATTTTGAGTGAAATGTTCCAATGCAAGATTATGAATATCTTGTATTGGGAATAGTTGCAAGCATTGGTCAGAGGGAAACTGAAAATCGTATCATTTGCTGCCACTAAAATTAAAATTTAATTAAAATTTGCCTGCGCTGAAATGCCTCTTGTATTCGTTGTACTCTCTACACGTCTTTTCTTTTTCTCTTGCGGAAAGCTGAATCTATTATCAGGCTGATTGAATAATTCTATTAATTTATTTTGAGGTGTGAGTCACCAAAAATTCCTACCCAAGTCAACTCAGCATTATGAAACTACAATAGAAACAAAAATAAATTTACTGCCAGGATTTACTATTTAAACCAAAAAGGTGTTTGTTTGAGGCCATGCTGAGAAGTAAGTAATATGAATTCCATTCACTTCCAACTGCACTTGTGGTGTTTTTGTGGTAGTTGCACTTGACAATTAGTAGTGTCACATCATACACGGAAATATTTTTGGGTCTGCACCCACAGCATATGTGTGTTTGCACTACGGAGTAAAATGTGTTTACGTAATTGTATTTGCATTTAAGGTTTGAAGCAGCGTAATTTGTCAAATCCTTTTTTTTTTTAATTTTAAAACATTCTAAACTTGTTTTTCGGTTAGTGACAATTCTGAATCCCGGGATTCTTTGGATGAGAATGCGATTGCAACAGAGTCCGCGTCTCCCCCTTCTTCTCACATGCGAAGTTTTGTAGGCTCTGACGCCGAAATTTCACGAAGAAATGATTTGAATCGAACATTCCATAGGAATTTGATGTACAACAATCGTATTGACTCCAATGGGACTTGCCTCATTCTCAAAAAGCATCTCGAAACGACTGAATTGTAATGTACCAGTACAGTGACATTTTTTTTTACTAGTTTAACTTGTATTTAAGAATTAAGGTGTTTTACGTCACCCCACCCCATGAGATGATAAACTTCATTGGAAGTTTATTGATATTTCTATACAAACATACTGCACCACTGGGTGCTTTTTTTTTACACTAATACTAAATCGCCAATTCCAGTAATTTTTTAAAGTAATTAAATGACGTAAAATACTACTAGTTTTGTATGATTAACAAAAAAGACGACCACCTTTTTGTACTTGAGTTACGTTTGTAAAGAGAAACAAATTTTATTGCTTTACCAACAACTGTTTGTATAAATTCGTAATAAAAATAAGTCATATGAAAGACTTCAGTGTATGTTTTATTTTTCTTTCGCGATTCTGAATAAACGTCTTTGATGCGCTCACGGACAACGCAATTGCTTATTATTACACCAGCAATGCTGTACAAATAACAACGTGGAACGTGCCACCGTTGTGCTCACAACAAAATTGCAATGCAGAAATTTCTTCATTGATCACCAAAATAGGTACTAAAATTAGCTGTTCCGCTGCTCAATTTAAAATTTTATCATCTGCTGGGTGTCTCAACAAGTGCGATGAGATGGTTGATACTACTTTAAATATAAATAAATACATGTCTCAAATCTCATTCAACAAAAAAGAAAGTTTTACATCCTGTGAACCACAGATTTAATTTATAAAGGCATTCAAAATGGTAAAAACGTGAAATAACAGCAAAAGGATGAACCAGTAAAAGCACAGTTTGATTTTCGAAAAAGCACGCCCTAAAAGTTTTGAAGCGCAATTTCTTCAATAAATAAAGGGCAAGATGGCTGTCCCTAGTAATGTGGTAATATTCAGAAAGGGAGCAATCTCTGATGCTGACGCCCGTCTACAATAAAAGGGACTTTTACTATGTACAACTTTCGTCATGAAAGAAACGTCAAAGATGTGTCGAAAGCGCTATCGTGCATTGTTCCATCTTTACGAACTGCTTTGGATTCATTGGCTATAGACCGCAGAGTAATAAAGAATCCACAAGAAGCACTAATGAGAATAAGTAGCTCAAGTTTTGGCATATCTGAAAGTACATAATACACACAAGCACAAATAAAAATTGCATAATCTTGGATTGAAATAAGACCAGAGGCTTTTTATACACAAGTAATGTGCTTAGGGTTATTATGCTGGTAATAAAAATATATAACTGATTAACTGTGCGGCACCACATTAATACCTCACAGACTACTTAGCATTATCTCATTGCGAGCCTTGAGTGACACATTTTTCAGCTTTAGTGCATTACACTTCATTAACTAAACATTCCAGGAAGTAGTACATAAACACAAAATCTTTCTCTCCTTGTATTGTCTGCCTTTTAAAAACACATGCATTAATCTGGCTTTATATGTATTCTACTGAATACACCACAATTAGTGCTGTGTTACGATTTTGTTTTGTATTTTGTTAATTAACAAAAACAAAACAATAACAAACTGGAAATTGGATAAACAAAATGCACACAAAACAAAGTCGTACTTTTGTGCTCCGTATGCATGCAAAAAACAAAGTTACTAACAAAACCAAAACAAAATAATGGCTTTACAAAACAAAAACCAATACCCTATATTTTGTGAAAATTGTGGGTTTACAAAAACAAAACAAACTTACAGCAATAACCACAACATCACCAATACGTGATTAATAAAGTACAGCTTACGTCCAAAGTTTGTTGCATTCAATATTGATAGGGAATATGAACCGTAGGCAGGTACATCCATACAAAGATCGTTCTACAATGGTTTCAGTCCTTTTCCAAAATGAGATTTTTTCATACAAAAAGGTAGTCCACGGGAGCTTTCTTTTATAAATTTTTGAGCGGTCGCAATTTGAAGAAAATATTTTACAATAATTATTTATTTTCTCCATTACAATAAATTATAAAGGAAATACGTTTTCATCCTCCCTGCGCTAAGTGGACTCAAACCGTTTTGGAACTATGCCCATCATATAATATGTGTACCTGCTTATTACACAACATTTTCTCTCGATCAATATTCAATACAAATATCCACGCATATCCGGATGCACATATGATTACGTTTGTCATTTCCAGGCTTCAACTTAGCAAACTAATTAAAATTAGTATCACTGAAACAGTAGTATTTATTTGTAAAAAATGTGTTCTAATTCGAGTTAACATGTGTACATACAATAATAACGTGTAGCTTTGCATAGAATACATACAATAATTATAATAACGTGTAGCTTTTCACAGAATAAACAAGAAAAAGGAAAAATTACAATAGCTCGTTCCGCTAACTAGCAAAGAGACACATTATAGTCAGTTCACTCCCTTCGAATGCTTCTTCCAAAATTTCTTTACGTCACCATGGCCTTCTTCAGTAACTACAACAATTCTTTTTTGATCTGAACTATAAACTAAATAGCCTTTTTCATATGCATACTCTTTCACAGTATTATAGTCATCGCGAGAGAGGAACTGATTGTACAGCACACTTTCCGTAAAAACCAGTCGTTTTCTTTCTAATTCCCACAACCGAATCTGATCTACGACTGTCGGAGGCAGGCCCACTGTTACTAGATCCAACCTGAAAATTAGATTGTTTAAATTAAATCAAATCAGTAGATTACATTCTTACTACCAATTCATGAAACCAAAGATACCTAGCGTTCATATGTGGGTGAAGGTGGGTCTGCATAAAAGATATAATTTGGTCTGAGGATATTCCATTCCTCAGGGCCTGATTAACTGACTCCCGGGTTATTTGTGCTACGACGACATTTGGTAATCTGTACAAAAATTGGGTGAACATGGCCACTAAAGCTAATTGTAGTTCTGAAATACATAAAAATCCATAATTCAAGTTTCTTCAAGAGCAAATTTCTTCCGCAATATCTCGAGAGTACATAGTTAATCAAGTTGCATACCTGACGTCGAATATGCGTATACTCTGTAATTAGTTTCTACGAACAGAAATCCTGTTTTGTGCTTCCCCGTGTCCCAACTAATTTTGCGTTTGCTGGAGTACCATTCAACTGCTAGTTTCGTTGGGTAGTACTTTTGTGCTTTACGCTTCAAGAAAATACATGTACATTCAAACATCAGGGCTTCTTCAGAAGTCAAAAATTAAAAGTGCGCAGGCCTTACCGATCGCTGATTCAGCAACCCAAATTCTCGAATGTGCTGCACAAAGTTGAGCATTGGTTCACTAAGACCTTGCGTACTATAGTCTTTCTCCAGAGTAGCAAGTGATAAGGAAAATAAAAAGGACAAGCATTCAACCAGGTTCAGATTCATTGGCTCGACAGTCTCAAGGTACTTGAGAATGAAAAACCAAACTTGCGAAGCAGTGTCCAATAGCAAGAACTGAAATCCTCGATTCGTAATGGAAGGTCGATCATTTTCGTTCTCTTCCCTATGGAATCAAACGAACATGATTTCTTATTGTCTCATTTTAATCCTTGAATCTAAAACTACGCGCAAGTGAAAGAAAAATATTTACATGAGACCAGCATGGGTTAGAGTTTTTATTGTATCCACTGAGATTTCTCCGTTATCACTGTTACCATCCGTCAGAAACTGAAGGATAGCTTCCCATCTATTCAAAGCATATTCATCCAAATCCTTTTCAGTCTTGGGTTTGTTGTCTTGTTTTATGTTAACACAATTAGTCCAGGTCTTGCCCCTAAAACAGTTATGCACACAAATGAATTTCGGTACATATAAAAACCATTGGCTTCAAGAATGACTTCAGGTGCAATCCAACGATATAGTGCAGTTAAAAATGAACATTTCTTACCCGCCAAGAAGGGCGACTTTAATATGATGCCTAAACTTATGATTTAATACTAAACCTATCAGGCCACCCGACATGGTAGTTTCAATCCAGATCTGGAGAGACTTCAATAAGGAGGATATTTCCTCCAACTCCCTGAAATGTCAAAATGTAATTTCAGGCACATGTCATGTATGTAGTAATGCCATAAATTAAAGTACAACTTACATTCTGTGGTCTGTCAGTCCCCAGCTACAAATAACAGCATGAGGAACTGGTAATTCCACGTACAGCATTCGCAAAACATACTGTTGGGCTAGTTTAGGAAGAGTTCTATAAAATTAAAAAAAACATGCACAAATTCCATAATCAATTTCATTTCCACGAATGGCAATTGTTCTTTTGTTATGTCTATTTTGGATTTGATGTTTCTGAAAGTGAACTCACCTAAATATGCAAATGCACGCGGCTGGTGACTGGTACAGCTCCTGTAGTGTGGATTTGGATAACGATAATAAGTAGCCCGGCAGATCCCTAGAGATCTGGAAATAATGCTCGAATTCTTTGGGCTTTAATGAATTTTCCGTGATCATTTTAACAGCAACCGCTGAATCAACTCGTCCCGTAGTTAACTTCTCAATCGACAACACATTCAGACTTTTTTTTATAGTGAACTGTTGACTGAAAAGCGGCCGGCACCACTACGCGATATATCACATTAAATACCAATACCAAAAACCATAGTCCTTACTAAAGTCTAGAAGTTGTAGAATTCTATACAATAGATGGACGAATTACATCCACGTTCAACGTACTACTAGTTATTTTAGTCTAGTCGGACAAACGACTATTAACACTTAAAACTAACACATAGGCCACTTTTCACGGGCTGTAGTCCAAGACAAATTTGGCGCCAAGCAAACGCCCGGTGAATACAAAACGGAATACGTCTGCTGGTCTGCAGGTCTGCTCAACTACAACTACAAGTGTCAAGTCCGAATCTGCATTCAATGTCAATTCAAGTATGAAGTTCAGAATTCTTTGACTAGACTTTTATTTCCGGCTCACTCAACCTGAATGAACTCAATAGGGACACGCTGCACCTTTTCGCAAAGTTTTACTGAAAATATTTACAATTACTTATGTAGGGACAGGCAATTGCGCTTCATTTTTTCACGAAATTGGACATAAAAATTTTTAGAGTGTGCTTTTTCAAAAACCAAATTGTGCTTTTAGCGCTTTATCGCTTTTTTGCTGTTATTTAGTGTTTTTGCGGTTTTCAAAATCTGTAGAGTTTGTATTTGTAAGTATAAATCATAAACAAAAAAAAAAACCTTTATTCCATGCGGTGAGCCGCATTTGAGCTTTTAATTTACGTTCTATAAACTAAACTCCAAATTTTAAAGCCTAGTTTGAAGTTCATTGAAGACATTTTTGTAAACAAGATTGTTGTTGCATGCTCAGTTGTTATTTTTTTACGTTTTTGTAATAAATTACGGCAAAATCTCTTTAAATACCCTTAAATACGGTCTTATGCCATGAAGGTATGCTTTTTAAGCGCTTTACTTTTTTTCCAGATTTGGGCCCCACAATGTGCCAGAAACATGTTTTGGTTAGACTGACAGGCTCTAGCGCGCATATTTCATTTCTCGGTGTTTTTAGCGCTTTTGCCTGGCCCTATTTATGATCATGGACCAATGTGTAAACTATTAAAAAATAGTTCGGGGATCATACTAATTTTTTGACATTGCATCATATTGGCTTGATTAATGCATTAGTTGTTTCTATCCCCAGAACAATATTTACTCGTAAATTTTTTGGTATGAGCTGCAGAGTGGGTAAAATCTTAAGTTTATTACAATGTCCGTAGTATCTGTAGTCTGTACATTAAAATTAAAAGACAATGAAAGCCCAAAAATGATGCATCGCATGAGAGTTAAAACATTTTGTGGAATGAAACAACAAAATCATAATTGCATTTTCAAATTCAAACAATAAAACAAAGCGTGAATATGTTTCCTTCTATAACAAGTTCCTGCATTTGCAGTACTGCAATAAACTCTCAGACCAACGTAGACCGATAAAGGGCGCACAAATTTGAACGGACGAGATTGTGCGAGTTTATTGCACTGACACATCCAACCACAAACACGGGACTGAAAACAGCCCTATAGATCTTCATCCACATCCGCAAATGAAATTTGCACCATTATAATAATAACAAGACTTATTTGCCCTTTCAAATTACACAGTACATTCTTTACGGTGTGTTCTATTGCACTACAGATATATACCGAAGACATTGAGAAATCAGTACATTTTTACATCTTTTTTTAGTTTATTTGTTACAATTTGTCCTTTCGAATTTTCTGTCCATCTTCAGCCTATCTGTTACACGCATTTAATTTGGAGAGTAATTTCGTTACTGAGGCTGACGCTGAGGGCATTAACGAACTAAAGTACATTTTAGTTTTGCATGATACATTATGGAAGTTGGTTCCACTTCTCGTACGTGTATTGCTTTTTGGCTGTAAATTTAACTTAGGTAGATTTGAATTTTAGTGACATATACAATGACATATAAAATTATGTTTTAATATTCCATTAATAATTATGTTATAATTATATTCAACCACATAACTATCTATATCTTTACTCTCAGTCACCATGAAATTCATTAACTGGATTTGTTAAAAGTCAATATTCAATCAACCAATTCCACATGAATCCGTCAATGCCTTAAAACATACAATGAATGTGGTGGGCTATTGGTGCGCATTGCCACTTATTTCCGTGGATGAACAAGCACAGCTATTTTCAGACGCATTACAAAGTTTAAAAAAGAAGAAAGACAACGAAAACACATAATAAAACTACGAAATAAACACACGAACTTAACTAGCTACCGCATAGTCATTTACCAACTACACATTTGTTCGTGGGAATATTACGGATTTACACGGACACAGGAGGCGGAAGTGGGGATTGATAAGTGACATTGAATTTATTATGAACTAATCCACAAAAGGATAGAAAACAAAAGGCCCAAGTTACAATTATTATAGTGATAGTGAGTTTAACAGTGAAAATGTAATAGGCAAAAATTAACGCTTCGTTAGTGCAAATTGGTGAATTGATTGTTTCTTGTTGTATCGTTGTAAGCTTTGCCCGTTGATGTTAAAGAATAAAGTTTGGGTAAGTACGCTATAATCAATTGCTTTTTCAATGTAGAAGAATTTAGTTTTGGGGAATTCTGATATTGTATAGCATTAGGATAAGTAACAATGCAGTCAATATAATTAGCTGGGCAAAGCCCGCTTTGGTTGTGTATTAACGTGTATCAAGAGCGGATTCTTTTACCGGAAGCGGTTTAACCATCGTTGGTTTTACAGTGTGTTGTAGTAGCATTTAGTCGTTCCGTCTCTCGCTCAATTTTCTCTCAAATTCTTTCTTGTAAGTTGTTTTTAAATGTGGCTGCTGGTGGTTGACAGTTGACAATAAAAAAGTCAAGTCTTAAGTGTTACGCTATTCAGTGTCTGTTAACGTCTCTCCAATTTTTAAAAAATGGATTTTGCAATGAAATGTCAAAGCGTTAGTCTTTTGTTGTTTTTATTATAAACTTTTATTTATCTGATCTCCACTAGAAACAAGAATAATGTAGCATTCATTGTTGGATCTGGAATGTGGATCAGTAATTCAGTAGTGTTTATTTAAATATATTATGTCTTAAGTCTTAATATTAACACCGCGTTGATGTTGATGATTAATTTTGATGAACCTGTTTAATTGTAATAATAATAACTTAATAACTAATAACCACAGCAAACAGATAGTAATTGGTAATTCTAATTTTCTAATCTGCTTATGTACATTATGTTTACTTGTGTTTGTCATTGCCAGTTTGCCAGGGTTCAGGTTCAGGAGTTCGGCATTCGAGCTGGAGATTCTCTGCTCTGGTCTTGTGGAATGTAAAAGCCAAGGAGCGTGTAAGTTTTAAAGAAGCTGGTATCAATGTACTTATTATTCGTGTAGTACAGGCTAGACTACATTACATACATATTTTTCGTTACTGTTGCCTTTTTTTTTACTTTGATTTGGGGTTGGAGTTGGCGGTTGGAGTTCATTATTTTGTTGTGAGTTTTTAAGTACTAACCAGCATGTAAAATGTTTGCAAATTACGTGCTCTTTTGTAATCAGGAATCTTGTGTAAATGAATTACCTAAGGATTGCCGCAAAGAAGAAACGAATAAAATTACCAAAAGACTGAATTAAGAAGGCTGTAAAGCATGGCTGTGTTTGCAAGTTGGAAGAAGTTCGGAGCAGTCTGTCTCACGGTGCTGCTAGTCATAAGCTTGCCAGTTGAGAATGCACCTGCAAGCGCACAGCCAAAATCTAAAACATTTATGGAAGAGTTGGTTGCTTTGAATGGTACTTGTGAATTTCCACCACCGGACGTACTAACTCAACAATCCCTGTGGTTTGCTGATATAAGCAAGCAATGCGGGAAAAAAGAATTGCTGTGCGAATTGCTGGTCCTTGCTAACCATCGTATTTGCTTAAGTAACATAAGTAAACAGTTATTCCCAAAGTCATCTACAGATCTAGTGAAACAAGCTCCCGTAGAGACTGTTGACGGATTTTGCCAGGAATTTAGCAAGCTCATTAGTCCCGCGGTCTTCAGTCAGTTTCAAGCTGACGGCTATGTGAAAAAACTGCAGAAATACTGGAGTCAAGGAGGGTGTAAGGAAAGCTGTAACAGAACGAGGGGTGATTTTAATACCGGAGTTATTGCACCTCTTTGCATTCTCACGTTCCAGTCCTTCAAAATTATTGATGATAACAAGAGTAATCGTGTTCACGGTACGATTGTGGAAAACCAAAGCCCTTCTTCTGTGATGTCTGATGGCACAAGTAAGGTGGCTACTATGCGTGACAGGAAATCTCATCCGGGATTTTTTGCAGCGTTTCCAGTATATAATCCCGATGAAAATATGTCTAGTCGCAAATACAAGGTTACGAAAACTAAGGCAAGCCCGACTGTTGTTGAATCAGTAGGTGACAGTCAAGCTGAACAAATGCAAAATATGGGAGGAATTCCCAGTCCCACAATAGTAGCTGTAAAAGATGAGACGGCCAAACAACATGGTCAGTTTCTCCCTTCAACAAAGGACTCAATTGTTACTCCCACACAAAGAAAGGGCATTTCTGAAAATAACACTGATGAATCAAATCAAATGACACCGTTGCAGCAAATCTATTTCTCTAGTTCGTCTTCAGATAAGACCCAGGCAGATACTTCAACGAATAATAACGACAGTAGTTTCATTCCTAGCGCGGGGTTAAAACAAGAAAATGGCGGAGATGTTGGCAAGACGAAACTGCAGACACCCACAGGTAGTAACGCTGGAGTTCCAAACCCTGAAGACGGATCTGTATTAAGATTGGAGAAGTTCAAAAGTCCAGCAGACACAGTACAAGCGCAAACCACTAATGACAAAGAGAATGTCCTTCAAGGAGATGCAATTACGCACGATTCAACCTTATTACAAGATAACACGAAAATATCAGCCGATGATGAAAACGTCATAAGTAAAGACATAAGCAAGAAAACTCATACAACCAAAGGGTATTCAGGGATTAACGAGAACTTCTTTATAAAATCATCGGCAGATGAAACTACCGCGACACACACTGAGTTTGTGACCAATCAACGTCAGCCAGATGGTGCAAGCCAAGTGCCTGTCAACAGCAGTGTAAATTTCGTTACAGGTCCCGACAGTTCATCCTTGCGACATGCTAGTTCGCTGAAAACTGTGAATGAGATCGAAATGAGTCAATCATCTGTAATGTCTCTATCAGATACTGTACCGGCTGTGGCTAAAATAGCTAGTGACAAAGAGATCACACCAGTATCTGCAATAGCTCCGTCCGCAAAATCCATGTCATTTCCTACTCTTGCATCCTCACCTGATGTTAAAAAATCTTCAAATAGACTGCCTTACTACAACAAGGATAATTTCAGTGGTGAGATAGAGGGAGACAAAGCAAATCAAAAGCAGGACTCATCTCTTTTAAAACCTCCTGTACAAGCTAAGTCTGACAACGATGATATTGAAGCTGACACAGACGCAGATGATTTGGGGGCTGTAGGAGGTCAGGACGAAAATAATGATACGGATTCAGACAGTTTAGATCAAAACGACAAAGTACGCCATGGACTGGGTATCCCTATTCCAAACACAATGCCTATAAATTTCCAAAACGATAAAAAGTATCCCTCTGAAGGTGAGATAAAGACTTACGACAGAAAGAATTATTTCCGAGGGACGTACGATAGTCCATCCCATAATGACGAGGATGTTGGATTCTTTAATTACTTTCTCTCGTTTTTGGCTATTTGTGGGATCTGCTGGTTGCTCTTCTACAATAAGAAAAGGGTATTTTACTTTTGAATGACGAACAGTTTTTTACTCGCATTAATCCACAAAGTATTACACACAATGGTTTTGTATTGTTTTCAGATAATTGCTATGGTTGTTGAAGGACGTCGGCCAAGGTCAGCAAGACGACGCTCTTCTAGTGGTGGCTACCGGAAATTAGAAAATAATTTTGATTAGTGTTTAGTGTTTATTTACACCTAGTACCTAGGTGTATCGATATCGAACTGTGTAAATGATTATTCGTATAATATGGATGTATGTAGTTTCACCACAATGAACGCTCTGGACTATCTCACAATTCAACTGTACTACTGCAATTTTGCTGTTAAGCCTACGAGCTGGTTTTGACACAAAGCACATAAAAATATGATTTTTTATTTGTAGAAGTCGTCAAGAGGCTTGTCCACAATGTCGATGCCGACAGCGTTAGCATCGGAGAACAATATTAGTTAAGTATTTTAGTAATTTATAAAGTGTAAAGTGTTTTGTAAAGTGAAAACTTAATCATACTTCACTGTCATGTGTACAGAGAAAGGGTCCACAGTTCCACAGTCGGCTCGACAAGCTATTTGTTTTCCGTCTTCCTGGCATAATAAATGCTACGCTCTACGCTACTAATATCCATTGTACCGAATGGGTTTTTCATTTGTTTATTATTTATTTGTAAATCGGTGTACATATTTTGTTTACACGTTTTTCGGACCTAACAATAATAGAATAACGCCTACAACGAGTATGATTTTGTAAAGTCGATGGTGTAATAGTTATTTATGTAGCCATTTAACTCCCTTGTTAAAGGTTGAAGAAAAGTAGTCAGTAATCAATTACATAATCATATTATGTACTATCATCCATATTAAAAATATTGAGCCTGTAGTCTGCGTGTTACAGTTACAGTTTGTTAATCTAGTACCTAATACCAGTAGAGACGTAGAGAGTTAGAGAGTGCATTAGTATTGTAATTAATAATACTATGATGATTTGGTGATAATGATAATGCATGTTTGGATTGATTTTTGTGAACTTTGAATGCACTTGTATTCATGCAGTTGTGCATACGTAGATGGCTAATGACATTCAATCGCGGTTATCTGCGAAACCGGGATCTACATCTAGACCTGTGCTGTCTTCAAATTGAATCACGTATTTATTATTAGGATCAGTAATTACTTTGTTTAATGCGAAATCAAATCCTCCAGAGGTTCTAGCACCTAGCACAAGAGGGTTCAAAATGATATCGATCACGATCACTCTGTACTGTGCTATGCTGTATGCTTAGTTTTTAGTAGTTTAGTTTTAGTCATAGTTATACATATGTACATAATATACATATACCTAATATACATAATATAATATGTATGCGTATATTATGAATTACCTATGTGTAGTTGTAGTAGTAAACTATTTCTTCAGTCTTATAGTCTTATTCCGCATAATCAACTAACAAACATACACACGTATGAAATACGAGCAACACATACATTCTATGTTTGTGTAATGTGTGCATGCGAATCTTTTATTAATGGTTTGTAATTTGTAACACAGTGCAACGTGCAACACCCGTTAGTCGTTTAGTAGTGCTCAGTTTCTCAGTGAAAGCGTGAAGCAATATTAGGCATGGTAATGTTAATTGCCAGAGGTATTGATTTTGTTCTGGGTGGGAGTATCTGTATAATGACAAATGACAAGTGTATGTGTAATGTGTACCGATGTGTCGGAAGTGCACTGGCGGTGATTACGTGATTTGATTATGTAGAGTTTTGGGTCTATGGGTCTGTATTTGTCTGTAAGTCTGCATAATATTTTGGCGCACACCCGGCCCCGGCCCCCGGCTAGGCAAACCTTTCAGCAAATTGTAACAACTATATTCGCAAACCTAACCACCTATTATGGCGGGTAGCCAGACCGACCAGACACGAGTAACCAAAAACTATTATGGCGGATGGCGGACACTCAGAACTTAAATAGCTAAATAAAAAAAGTGGGGGAGGAGCTGATAATTTTTCGGAATACATATATGTACATTACTACCACGTTAAATAATAATAATGAATTATTTGCCATTAAAACAAACACAGTATAGCTCATCAATGTGTACACTGTACTACATACTAGTAACAGTAACTATAATGTAATGTAAGGCGTAAGCCCGCATCGAGGGGCCACTGCAACGAAGAGCAAAATCTCAGTTGGTCCAATTTATTTGTACTTTTTGATTTTACGCTAGGTATATACGTTGTAGAATTATCAAGAAAAAGAAAGGGCAATCATAGTTTTACATTGCAATATTTAATGAAACTACATGGTGTTTGGTGATTGGAACGTCTAGCATTACTTACCCAAAAACGCTACAGTCGAATTTTCTGTTTCAACTTTTTTTTAAAACGCTTTTTACAATGTTTCAAAGCGTTAGTCACTCACTCATCAACTCTCCTCTCTGTCAACATTTATAAGATAAGTAGATAAATTATAGACTATATAGCTCTTACTTTCTGTCCAAATTGTATCTTGTGTCTTTCAATTCTTTATACGTAATTTTCGAATGCATAATATCGTTAAACTCACTCACACTCACACATCTTTGGAATAATAAATTATAAGATTCAATTTTCAATGCAGATATAATGTGAAATGACAAGACGTTCGCGGAGAATAAGAAGTAAATAAATTGTTCACAATATTGTGCAAGACTTGTCGCGCTTTAACAATATTTCAGTGACTTATTTCCTCTCGAAATCGATATCTTTAATAAATAATCGATGCATAAACACGTTACATCAACTCATCACTGCATGTATACTATACATATTATAGGTAGATAATTTCAATCGCGCTCATCGTTGTTTTGGTTTCTGTCGAATTCTCTCTTCTCTGTCGGCTTTCACAGTTGAAGATTTCAGGAAAGAAGCGCGACTGACTTGCCTTGGCCGCTCTATTTCACTTTATGTCAAAGACTCCCTGTAACTTTTTTTTAGGTACCAGAAAAAGTCAGAGCGTCACTCAGGTTAAGGTTACGGTTATACACGCGCAATCTCTGCGCAAACTGCAATAATAATAAGACTAGGCCAGAGCCCGCTGTGGTCACCGCGCCCAGCAGCCACCGCGACGGTGAGCTTCTTACGTGGTATGCATAGGTAAAATTAATATAATAATTAATAATTCGTTAATAATTTATTACAGCTGGCGTTGTATTGTACGTGTACGTTATAGAATAATTACCAACAATCATAAGGGACAAACTATAGTTAGGTATTTTGCATTTTTTCATCCATTTGACCTAGTTGATGCGTTGTCGTTCCAAAGAAAACGTTTCCCCCAATGCAAAGAAAATGAAACAACGGAATGTGGAATTGTGGACTTCAAAGACGGCTTGACGCAGTATTTGTTTTTAGCAAAGCGAACCAATTTGGAAACTTTAAAAACTTAATACAGTAAAACAGATGATTCCTTACATTCGCGTAGAAACCGGTTCAAAATTCGTCGATTGGTTTGATTTCAGGAGGCAAAAATATGGAACACGTTCGTTAATGGATGAACAAATTCCCACATTTTTCGCCGTTTTGGCAATTACTACGGGTGCCGATTTTGGTGCGGGTCTGCTGTAAATGTATAGACAATTAAATAATCTCCATCCACATTTTTCAAACATTGGAATTTCCTATTTTGTCGCTCAAAATATGATTTTTAATTACACGTTTTTGATCATTATTGGCCGAGAAACGCGGTTTTCGAAAATCTAAAAGATCGATCGGATGTTTTGGCAAGATTCAACCAAAAACTGGATGTCATGGATGTGCCTGCGAAATATGAATAAAGAAATAATATGAATTTCGTTTCCGGTGCTGGACCTCACAAACAACGTCACAACTCACAATCACACCCGAAACCATTTCCCCGTCATTAAAGTCCGCGTAACCTTTCCCCAAGGATTTTAGGCATAAATTACGATATTTTATTTTGCATTTTCTGACGAATGCCCCGAGGGTAGGAAGAAGGAGAACTGGAATTTATTTCATGAAACTCTGAATGTCTGAATAAATTATTATTATTTATTATGGTGATTCGTGATTTAAATTATTGACGCAATTGTCCGTCAGTCTGATGTCTGATTCCGATCCGAAATCCGAATGAGCATAATAGACTCAGACATGTCGATTTTGAACTGTTGCAGTTTGCAGTTGGCAGGTACTTATAGTTAGGGCAGGGCTTGACGACTTGACATTTGACATTGACAGACAAGGTTTAAATTGGGCTATTGCATTTGCATTAACTGTATTATGTTTTCATGCATTTATCTTCTGGCTGTGACAATGGCGTTAGGCGTTGAACGGAACGGCGTATCGCGTATATTGTTGCTGTTCGTTTGTTATTGTTTATCGTTTTAGCAAGATGTTTTAAAAATAATATTATAATACATATTATTTGGCTAATTATTAGCTTAATGATATAGTTTAATAATATAGTTGTATGCTAATATAAATATGTACAAACATACATCACACATCACTGATGTGTATTCTTATTAAGAATAACACGCATATTCATATTTATTTATGCAATTTATTTAAGTATATAGAAAATAGAAACTAGAAACAATAGAAATACCCTAACCTCAGTAACCCTATTACCAAATCTTTAGAAAACCCGATTACCGAGTCAGGTCCGTCAGGTCCTGAATTCCAGGAAGTAAACTATTTGATATTGATACCATTCTATTTACTAGTTTGAGCTAGGTTATACACGTGGTACGGCTACTGTTGTTGAGTACCGGGCACATGTACACACACTAGATAACAATGAAAAATTTCAGATCTTCTGGCAGCAAGACACCTGGAGCCAAACGGCTGAAGAAAAGCATCTCCCAAACGCCTGTGAATGGAAAAGCCTCCGGCTACGATCTCCCGTTTGCTCCCGAAGTTGACCACACTGGGGACGCCTCCTTAAAGGCGCCCGCAGCAGCATCCACGTCCTGCTCTAGCAAAACCAGTTTCGTAAAAGTCAAACGCCTCCCCTCTCCTCAGAAGCCCTCAAGCGATCCTAAATCTTACAGGGTCGTGGAGCTGGATAATGGAGCCAGGGTGGTGCTTATTTCTGAGATCCATGAGGATTCATGTGACGGAGAAGAAAGGGTTAAGCTCCCCTACATTTCTGATTGTAAGTGTTTCGCTTTCTTTCTCCTACTTTAACTGTTCTCTGTATATGCGTATGTGCATGCGTGTAGTATCATGTATCCACACAAGTGTTTTACTAACATATGCCTATACAATTAAAAAACTGAAGCGTCAATGTATAATGGTTTAAAGTTTTCCAACAGCTGGAAATGTGGTGGTTGGTCAAAGCAACGTGGACGAGGAATCTCAGGCCGCCGTTTCCAACTACTGTTGCAACTGCGGTGGGGGAGGACGGATGCCGGCGTGTAATTTCATGGATGATTGTTTGAGTTCCGCTCTGGAAGGTATTATGTCCGAGGATAATTGTGACGCTTATTGTGACTCGCCCAATTGCCGTGCAAATCGCATGGTAAGAAAATATGGAGTTCAGAAGAAGAAAAAACAATTCGGGGATTTTTTGTTACTAAAACCAAAGGAGTCATTCACATTTCTCCTCGCAAATTAAAACTGTAGGTATCTTGCGCTGTCACAGTAGGTTCCGGATTTTTGGACGAACCCGCCAAATACTGTGGACTGGCACACTTCTGTGAACACATGGTGTTTTTGGGCAGCGAAGGCAATCTTCGCGATGATGAGTTCATGGCTCTCGTAAAAGTAGGTCCAATCTACGTTTCCTCCCTCAATTTTTTGTTAACCAGCTGCTGATTTTATTTTCAGAAATTATTAATTCCAACTCATTAATCCTTATTAATCCGGGTGTTAATCATTTTAACCGGAAGTGCTTCAGAGTACGAAAGTACCTTATGTTTAATGGCAAACAATCTGCCGGATAATCCACCAAAAAGCAAATGCTAAAAGTTTCATGTTGATTTTCCAGGAATACGACGGAGACTTGAACGCATGTACCATGCCGGAGGCTACGCATTTCTATTATAGCATAGCTGATTGTAATGGAACAAGTTTTAGCGTTCTGGATCGAACTTTGGATTTATTCTCACAATTCTTCGCGAAGCCGAAGTTCACCATTGACGCCATTAAGAAGGAAATTAATGCTCTGGACCATGGTAAGTATGGATGGAAACGATCCGTTTTGATCCATTTTTAGTTCGATTCAGGGTTTCGAATCGAATCAAATTTTCAAGTAATTGCATTGAATACAATCGATTTGGGATCGAATCGTTGCCATCTATAATGGTAGGATTAGCAATCCATTACAATATTTTACTTTGGTTTAGTAAAACACCAGCGTTGCCTAGTATTCTGTACAAAACATTCTGTACCCTGTAGCAACTAATAATTCCACAGAATTTCGCATGAAGAGGCCCAACGACGTGGTGTGTCGGTTGGAAATTCTGAAGCATGCCATCACCGTGAAGGATCATCCAATTAAGAAGTTCTTTTGGGGAGATAGAAACAGTTTAGGAGGTGATGGTTCGGACTGTCATTTTCAAGATTTGAGGAGACATCTAACTGCTTTTCACCGTGATCACTACGTAGCATCCAACCTCACCATTGCGATTCAAGTAAGTTGAGAGAAGAATGGGCGTGAAGATAGCGGCCAGCGGCCCGCCGTTAACTTCATCCGTGTGAAGATAGCGGCCAGCCGTCGGTCGCTAACTTCACATTTGTGAAGATAGCGGCCGGCCACCAATTTCACCGGTGTGAAGTTAGCAGCCGGCTGCTAAATGTCTCCAATGTGACATTTAGGCTACAGGCGAAATGTTTTCGCACATTCACTTCATCCCGTGATGACCCAATTTGAGCGTGGTTTGAGCCGGTTCGGTCTGCATCGGGAGTAAAAACTTGAAATTTTGCAAGATCAAAATCATGTAAAAGCTAATGACCCGATGACCCCCTTATGAATGACACCCCATCTTCTGATGGGATTTAACATCCATGGAACTTTCGTTTTGCAAATCCTTCGTCGTACTCAACAGATCTAAGCTAACGAAAACGAAATATAGGATAATTGGATGAATGAGAGATAGAAACGCCACAGGTTATAAATACCACAGCAAAAGGGAAAACAGGAAAAGATAACAGAAATGAAGAAGAGATAAGCTAAATGAAGGAGACCAACAAAAGCTATAATAGGAATGGCTAAATAAAGGGGTCAGTACATCCAATAAAGGGAAAAGCTCAGTAGCGGACATCGGCACACAACTATAATAAAGAATACATTCATATAAGAGATCCAATAAATTACAAATGGTTAGAAAAAGAAGTGATGAGTAAAAAGGAAGGATACGTACGACGGATACACAAGAAGGATATAAAGAATAAATAGATAAGTAAGATAAAACGATGAAGATAAAAATATAATTAAAGATAAAAATATAATTAAAGATAAAAATATAATTAAAGATAAAAATATAATTAAAGATAAAAATATAATTAAAGATAAAAATATAATTACGATAGAAACATAAATAAAAGAAGGGAACAGGAAGATCAGTAAGAGATGAAAGCAGAATATACATATATCCCTTTTGATATCTTATCCAATATCTAACCATTTTATCCTCTTTGTGTCTAGTTTCCATAGTTATCTATCACTTATATATTTTCCGTTGATCTCCTTTACTTATCTCTGATCTCCCTTGCAAAACGAAAGTTCCATGGATGTTAAATCCCATCAGAAGATAGGGTGTCATTCATAAGGGGGTCATCGGGCCATTAGCCTTTGCATTATTTTGAACTTGCAAAATTTCAAGTTTTTACTTCCGATGCAGGCCGAACCGGCTCAAACCACGCTCAAATTGGGTCATCACGTGATGACGTGAATGTGCGAAAAAATTTCGCCTGTAGCCTAAATGTCACATTGGAGACATTTAGCAGCCGGCCGCTAACTTCACACCGGTGAAATTGGTGGCTGGCCGCTATCTTCACAAATGTGAAGTTGGCGACCGACGGCTGGCCGCTATCTTCACACGGGTGAAGTTAACGGCGGGCCGCTGGCCGCTATCTTCACGCCCATGAGAGAAGATGTGTCCCAGTCCCATATTTTGTACATTCGTTGTCTCGTACAAATAAGTGAATCGCTTCACCTTATTGGTGCATTTTACAGGGACATTTAACCCTCGACGAATTAGAAGATAAAGCCGTCCAGTTTTTTTCTAAACTCCGACCCGGGCCTTCGCCTTGCAAGAAAGTTCCTCCGGAATTACAGAATCCTTTTGATACACCCGAGTTTAACCGACGATATTTTGTCAAGCCCGTAGGAGCACTGGACACGGTATAATGAAAAAATATCTTTTAGTATATTTAGTATATAATAAGTTTAATGTGGTATGCTTTAAAGCCTTTGGACACGCTAGGAATGTAATTTGTATGTCGTAGCTGTACCTAACTTGGCCTCTGCCAAAAAATACGTGGAATAATTACTGGACAAAGCCGCTGCATTACCTCAACACGGTGATTTCGTCAGAAATTTGTGGCGGACTGGCGGACACGCTGAAAAAGGAGAAACTGGTTGTGGAATTACAATGTGGCGCTCAACTCATGTCGCAAACTAAATATGGAATCCTGTACGTCATGAAAATGTTTTTAACGGATGCTGGTATACGGGAACAGGATAAGGTGAGTTAGAGGTTTGTGTAAATATTTGAGGAAATCATTTTAAATAATTAATAACCCAATTTTCCCTTATCATTGTCTTTTCCGATTGTCACTTTGCCTCAGGTCATCCAAACCGTTTTTGGCTACCTGGATACTATCCGGAATAAGGGGATTAGTCAGATTGTGTACAAAAGCATGCAAATTATTCGGGATGCCAACCTAGCCAATTACGGTGATCAACGACCCCAGCTAATCAACGTTAAAAAGTTGTCCTGCGCCCTTCAGCTCTACCCCCCGGAACATATTATTACTGGGGACACCAAGTTTTTCAAGTTCGACAAAAAAGCCATTCTTCAAGTGCTCAACTGTTTGGTGCCGGAGACTCTGAACATTATGATTTTTTCGCATGGGTTCGGAAAACAAACATTTCCCAACATTGAATCCAACACCAACTGCAGGTTTGACTTTGCAGGTGCTTGTGTACATACAACAACAGAATTTTGGAAGTGCTTTTTGATGCCTGTAAAAATGTGCTAAACTGTTCATGATAATGCAATACAGATATTGATATTCGCACACTCAAGTGTTGGAGACAGAAATCATCCAAGTTCGAGTTCAATGTGCCGATCCGAAAAAATCCTTACATGACGACGGATTTTACACAAGTGAACTACCAGGATGTTAGGCAGGAATTCAGTACGATTCAATAACGTTGTTGCACTCGGTTTAATTATCCTTTTCATCCTAAAGCCAATTAACAATGTATGTCACCTGTTTTTACAGTGCCAGTTACAATTTCTGAGAAGTTAATCGTCACACTACTTCCACTGTGTCTCAAGTTCCCTTTCAGCTGCTTTCATTTAATGGTGCAGTCGAAGGGCGGTCGGTACACAGGGAGCCGCCAGGCAATGCTTCAACTCTTCGCGACAATGCTCAATTTCGAGTTGAGAGAGCCCACAGGATTGGCCAACGAAGTGGGAATACATTGTGAGATTGAACCGGAATCCGATGGGAACCTTCATATCAAAGTGTGTGGCTACGACAAGATGGGGGCCAAATTGGTGAAAGATATTTTGGGAAGCATTGCTGAGATGAGATTGCTCCAGGATGACACATCTTTTGATTTGGCCAAGGAGTATTTGCTCAAGAGCTTGTACTCCAATATTTTGTCGCCCAGCGCTTTGGCAGGGTAATCCCCGAATTTATAAAATTTTATTTTTTCTCTCAATTTATAATTTTCCATTTTTTCCCTCAATTGTTAATTTTCCATTTTTTCCCTCAATTTTTAATTTTTTCCCTCATAATTTATAATTTTTTCTCTCAATTTTTAATTTTTAATTCTTTCCCTCGATTTATAATGTTAATTTTTCCCCTCAGTTTATAATTTTTTCCCTCAATTTATAATGTTAAATTTGTTCTCCCAGTTTATAATTGTTTCCCTCAATTTTTAATTTTTAGCTCAATTTATAATTTTTCTCCTAAATTTTTAATTTTTTACGTCAATTTATAATGTTAAATTTTTTCCCTCAGTTTATAATTTTGTCCCTGAATTTATACTTTTTAATTTTTTCCCTCAATTTTTAATTTTTAATCTTTCCATCAATTTATAAAATTTTCCCTCAGTTTTTAATTTTTCCATCAATTTATGATATTTTCCCTCAATTTTAAATTTCATTTTTATGAATTTTTCCATCAATTTATAATTTTTTCCTTCAATTTTGAATTTCATTTCTATGAATTTTCTCCAGGAATTTACTTGGACGTGCCTGCAAATGGGGCGACCAGTCCATCCTAGAAACTCACGGGGCTCTGGCATCGATTGACTTCTGCGATTTTCAAAGCTTTATTCAAGAGTATATGTCGGAAATGAAAATCACATTGTTGGCCCTAGGGAATTCCCACAGGGAAGAAATTACTGAGCTGGCTGAGGCTGTGGAACGGATTTGTTACAATCCCCTATCGGATGTCACGTCAGCTATTGTTGAAAAGGTGTGGATCAAATCCCTTTTTTATCGTTTTTGTTTTTCGAAATGACCATTAATTTGGGAAACCACGTTTACTTGCAGTCCCGAGCCGTAAGTCTTCCTCCTTCGACGTTGATCTGGCGGGTGGACAGTCTGAATAAGGCCGGCACGACTTCCACCATTGTGAACTACCACCAGTTTTCGGCCTTGAAATTGGACACCTTTATCTTAGCCAATGTGATTTTACGCATGATGGCTCAACCCATATTTGCTGATTTGAGGACACAGCGCTCTCTGGGCTACGCCGTCAACTCTGCTCTTCATTTGGAGCATGGGATTTTGGGTGCTGCATTCTGGGTTGTTTCCGATGCCGAAAAGTTTGCGTAATTATTATTTTCTCATAAACTCCACAATAGTCTGCGTGTGTAGTAATTAATGTAATTGTAATTAAGTAATTATTAATTACGTAGTATTTCATTTTTGCTTTGACTGGGTGAAAAGATTGGTTCAATTATTTTTTGTATGATTTTTAATTTCAGGATGGACCAACTTGACATTGAATTGGACGAGTTCCTGGCCAGATTTTATGAGACAAAACTAAAGTGCATGTCCGAATCTGAATTTCAAGAATGGGGAGCCAGATTTCCTGGAGTAAGTGTACAAAAAATGAAATACGGAGCGTATTTTTCGTTGTGCAGTGACCTCGTACATTTCGTGTATCTTTAAATCGGTGAACTAATCCAGATGATTTATTTCCTCCCTTACCAGATACCGTTAGATAGCTTTAATGTGGATATGCTCCGATCGTTTTATAGGGAGTACATTTTGCCCGGTGGAAGACATGCCAAAAAATTATCCATTCAAGTTCGTTATCACCATTTTTTCAGAGTCTACAAAGAACTACTGTGGAATGTCCGTCATCCTATTTGTTTCTAAGAATTACATATTTCTAATTTTATATTTAGGTCTGTGGGCACGACAGAAAAGATACCCATGAGGAAATGCTGTCAGATGATTACAAGAAAAAACAAAGTCTCTCTTGTTTTCGGGACCTCACTCCGGAAAGTGTGTACCTCAACAAAATCTACATCTGTGATATAGATGTGTTCCATGGTCAATGTCCACTCTATCCTGCTTCCTTCTCCAACACTTTATGGTAGTGACGTCTGACGTCGACGTGTCCACCTTACTTAGAATGATCACAAAATTATTATTATATTAGTCAAAATAAACAAAAACAAAAACTACACAGACTACACACCTCAGCCTTCTTTATTAAAAACTGAGCTACGTAAGTACTGTGACCAGTGACTGGAGTAAGTAGGAAAACAAGCAAAATCTAAAGCTTTCTACTGTTAACTGTTGCACAAAGAAACTGAACTGTGAATGTGGCCGACGTGACGAACATGGCCTTGAAAAATAGTATGTTGTCCAACTCCACCTGTCTGGCTTGGTCAGGCTGTCCGTCAAATTAGTTTCCGCCTAATTATATTGCCCACCTGTCCACCTTTTTGTCCACTTGTCCCCCAACGAAACGTTTTCATTCATATTCATGACATTCTTGTATCTGTAAGCCTTAATTAAAGCCCAATAACAAATTCAACACACGATATCGTTAATCGTTACCTTTAAATCAGTTCCCGTAACTGCATATTATTAATTATTTAAGCTTAAGTAATTATATTACGCTACTATGCTTAAATCAAGAATACTATGTTGATGTTTTACTAACGTTTAAAAAAACAACTTATCTGTAATGATCTACGAATCACATTCACATGTGTAAATTGCAAATATACTTTCATCAGAAGATCAGGCGCCTGTGGAATGATGACCAGTGGCCCATCAAGTGCCATAGGTTTCAGTTTCTTTCATTCCGATGAGCGATTGTTTCTGTTATCATAGCAATGCCACCCAGTTAATAAACATACATACATTATCCAATTGAAATTCTAAATTAATAAAATTAAGCCTTGCATAGTTTTTAGAAATCAGACACCGTGGTACCATAATAATCACCGTATGATATGGTCGACTGGTCGACCATTTTTGACGGATGGTTCTCATTTCTCATTAGATGACGACGTTTTTGAATGTTGACGATTTGACCATGACCATTCTTATTCTAAGCCACGTGTACGCGTGTCATATTTGACATTGTGTAGAAGTGCAATGTGCATCGTGTAAAATCATTCCTTCGCAAGTACTAGTAATTATTTTGATTAAACGTTATTGTTAATTTTTAACCCACAAACCAGAATCCATGGAATGAAGCACCGTGATTCGTGGAGTGCAGTATTGTTGCACCAATTTGACACATGTCCTGGGGCCAGGCAAAAGGGCCAAACGCCAGGGATAATGAAAGATGAGAAGTCAAATTTGCTCAATCACAGCATTGTGGATGACCATTGGACTTCTAGGAGGCTTGAATAAGATCTATTGCCAGGAAGTAAGGTGCGCCCTCCCATCCTGTGTGAACGGACAGCCCCGGATGATCTATGGCGGCTGTATCTGTGTGTGTGACGAAGGTTTCATGGGGCACAATTGCGACCAAGAAGATGGATGTGCGGCAGAGAATCCATGCTTACACGGGGGTAAATGCTTTGCCAGGGAAGATGGCTCCCTCTACTGCGACTGTCCCCTGGGATATTTATCGCCCAATTGTGAGGATCGGGATCCCTGCGTCACAAATGCGCATCATTGCTTGAATGGAGGGACTTGCCAGCGCCTGGATGACATCGATTTCACTTGTGCTTGTGCCCTCCCCTACGAAGGGAACCACTGCGAACGGCAAAATCTTTGTCGACTCGACGTGGGGGAATGTTTGGACACGGGCACCATTTTAGATGACGTGGAACCTCTGTGTTATCCCTGTGCGGAGTACGTCCAAGATACTAAAGGTTGTGAGCTCCAAGAAAGTGGGGATTACACTTGTATTTGTCTTCCGGGCTATTCGGGAGACAAATGCGAAACACGGGATGGCAGGTAGTGAAGAATATCCGTACTTGTAATTTCAGCATCTGCACACTTATAGAGTGTCCGAAGAGAGTTTTTTCAGATTAAGGGCCAGTAATAAAATTAAGAAGATGTGTTAAAATTATACATATTATATTGTACAGTGCGTTCCATTCTCGACCGGTGATTATAGAAGACTTGAATCTCACCTCACTAACACTTCCTGTCATGAGTTTGGACGAAATCCTCCCACATGATTTCCTGGTGCACGTGGTGGCATCACATAAGGATGCTGTCGTCTATCTCGTATTAAGAACTTCACCCCATTTCAGAATTCATGTGCGCGTCCCACTTGTTTCGTACGGTTAATTAATTTCTCTGTCAAAAAAAAAAATTATTTCCATGAAAGTATTAACTAGCACCAATCCTGAATCTTGCGTCCACTTTCTAGGTTTCCGTCCAATTAACTACCTGGCCCAACTGCGAGGTCATTGTAGAACAGTGGAACACCTTTGTACCCACCGAAAAGGGTGACTCTCACATCGAAATCCGGCCACCTTTATACCGGTAAGCTATCATGAGATAGTGTGTACACATTTTGTATGTACACATCAAAATCTTCTCCTTAGCGAGAGGGAAATGTGCTAATTTCGTTTCTTCAGAGGCCACCGAGCAGAGTATATGGAAGGTGGTGATCAAAATGAAACTGCGGACCGGGATAGTGATGGACCACTTTATCACATCATTTTGTGGCCGGAGATCTCCGTTTTCTCTCCGGAGGAACCACCGGAAATTACGGTTGAGCTAGGGTTTTTTGAACTCCAATGCACCACGGATTTTGTTGATACCATCCCCCAAACTACATCCAATGCATCCGAGGATGATGCGGCAATTCATGGACGAGATTCTTGTTTGGTATTTATTCTAATCTTGATTAATTTTTTTTTTAAATTTTTTTATCAATGATAAAAGCCGCCGATTTCAATAGTTTGCATTCAATCATATTTATTTTTGCTATTCGATCCTGCTACGGTGTCATATACATACCTTTTTTTAACAGTTGGTGTTTTTCAGCTAGCGAAAGAGTTGCATAATGAAGCCATGGAATTCACCTGTGAATGCTTCCGACGTTTCGATGTCCGGGAATTTGTTAGCATTCTACAACCACTGTATTTTCGGACCCAAGTCTACCTTCCCGTCGCCGCTTTCGAGCAGATCGTTCCTAGCTGCGTCATCCTTTGGTTTGTCGTCGCCATTTGTATCATCTACATCCTTCTCCTCCTCTTCTTTTGCTGGGTTGACAGACGAAATAGTCGGGCGACAAGACTCGTGGTCATGACCGATATTCAAGAGATCGAAAGGCGGCATTTCTATTTAATTACTGTCGAAACTGGGTTTCACCTCCTTGCAAGACCCAGTTTCAACGTCTCTTGTGCCTTCTATGGCTCTCGGGGGCGTACTCAGGTAAGTCTTTGCTTTTGAAGACAGATCAGAACGTTTTTATGTATTTGTGTCATACCCCCAAGAGCGAAGAAAATATTATTCTTATGCTTTTGTAGCCAATCGTTCTGTCTGACAAAAGTCTTGGTCCGATTTTGAGAATGGATGATGAAGCCAATTATCTCATTTCAAATCCTCAGGACTTGGGTGAAATCCAAAGTGTTCGCATTTGGCATGACGATGCAGGGGATAATCCCAAATGGTAAAATTCCAGAGAGAAAAAAATGATATATTTTACAAAAGAAAATTTGTCTAAGGAATGCCATCCGAATCGGTATTCGAATTTAAATCGGAATTATATTAATATTTTTCAGGATTTTAATCGGAATTATATTAATATTTTTCAGGATTTTAATCGGAATTAGTATGCATATATTTATTAATTAAAATAATATTTTAAATGGAATTTATAATTACAAATACATCCGTTCTTAGTATTCAAAACTTGACATTTGAATTCCGATAATTTCTTGGTATTCGAAAATCCCTTCGTTATGGTGCTAATTCCCGCCTTCGAACAAGTTTTTGTTTGCAAAATCAAGGTATTGGGCGGAGTTTTTTTTAAAATTGGCATGCAGCAATATAACTATTTCTTCTATAAAAACTTCGATTTTTCAGTGTGGAGTCAAATAAGTTTGATTGAATTCGCATTTATTGCCGACTATTTATGTCAGATTGTATTACAAACAAGTGTTTATAAGTATTCGAAAAGTATTCGAATACGTACCTATTCATCCACCTGAGTATTTGAATAAATATCGGAATTAGAATTTATATTTTAGGTATCCGAAAAATTGGTATTCATACTTAGGAAAAGCACGCATTTTAATTCGAATTATAATTAATATTTTTTCGGATGTCATTCCTTGTAGGGAAAGCCTTGATAGAACTAGGATGTATGTACATTTGTAAATACATTTAATACATAATCATTATGGCGGGCATGTTTTGGTGTGTAGGTATTTGAAGAAGGTTGTAATGAAGAACATCAAGTCGAACCAAGTGTGGTACTTCTGCGTGGATTCATGGCTGGGTTACACCAGATCCTCCATGATTTGCACGGTGAATGCCGCTACGCCAGAATGGGTGGAGTCATACCGACTAGGCCGATTCGGCTGCACGCTGAAGTATGAGATGAGAGATCGACATGTCTACCTCGCGCCATTTCTAGCCTCGCCAATCTCCTTATGGAGACGCAGCGAAGCCCTCACAGTTCTTTGCCTCATCCTCTTGATACACATGATCCTCCTCTTGAGCTTCCACGGGTTCCCTCATCCAAATGAAATAAGTAAAAATGACATAATTTGAAGAACATTATTTTAACAACATAAATGATAATGTTAATGACAATGTAAATGATTACATCCATACTTTCTACTTGCCAAGTCTGTTTAAAGTGTCAGTCTTGAATGGCAGAATATCTGGTCACATGGAGGGATCCCTGGTTTTTCTCTTCTCATGTCATACTCTGGGGATTTTTGGCCAGTCTCGCAGGTCTTTTAGTGGCAATCTTACTCAGCTTCTGTTTTAGGTTTATGCATTTTTCGGTTTTATTTACCCCGTCTTTACCCAAATGAGTCCCGCTCACCGTGCTTCTTTTCCTTGTTTTTAATAAAAAAAAATAAAGGCATGCAAGAGAGTGGAAAGTTCCTACACTTCTCGTTTGCCGTCTGAAGGGACCGCCAAAGCGACCACCACCTCCGAAACGCGTTTTTAAGGAGGCACTGAAAATGCTGGATCCTCAAAGAGAAATGATAGGGATGGACGTGAAGCCGATTTCAGAGGTGAAAGAAGTGAAACTGGAAATTAAAAATGTGGAATTCCGAATTCCCTCCACCAGTGTCTCTCACACGGAATTCTGGATTGCAGAGCACATCGTCCAGCCCTCGGAGCAAGTGGATCCTATCCAAGCCCTACCACTCCCACCAAGTAAATCTAAACTCCAAGTGGGGGTGGCAATGATTCGATTCTGAGTCGGATTTTTCGATTCAATTCGATTCGATTCAATTCAAATACTTGAAAATTTGATTCGATTCGATTCGACACCGTGCATCGAATCAAATAATTCGATTCAAGACGTAAATCGGATCATAAAAAACTGAAATTCGATTCATTCGATCCATTATTTAATACAAAATTTTTGGATACTCTTCCGAAGCAGAGCAATAACCATCAAAATATGGTAGCTTTAAATCAACGGTAAATGTTATATCACGGTTACTTGCAATTATTTTCAGTGGCAAACTATTCAACTTCATTGCATGCTTAAAATTTGCAAAAAGTGAAAAAAATGTGTCGAAAAAATAAATTTTCTGGATCGTTTGAATCATGATTCGATTCAATTCACGGGTTTTAATCGAACCGAATCCAGTCATTTGCCATATGAATCGGTTCTAATTACGAATTTCGATCCGATTCCGGCTTTGAAACGGATTGCGAAACGATATGGCCCCCCTAAACAATATGATGCACAATGCTGCAAAATAGACAATAAAGAATGTTTCCCATGTAGAAGCTTGTTGTGGATCTGGGAAAAAAATTCATCCCGATCCGACCAACAATGGCCGAGTTATGGCGGTTTTTTCAAAAAAAAAATAAAACATTTAAATTTTCGACAAAATTAATTTTTGGTTTCTGTCTTTAGGCACAAATCTTTTAGTGTTCTCCCAACTGTACAATTTGGGATAAGAGCGTTTTCTAAGCATAATTTTATTGCGAATCTAGAAAAAATATTTCCATAAAGTTCAAACACGAATTGATCAAGTTATGGCAATTTTTCCGCTCCAAGTTTAAAAAACTAAAATTTCCGAAAAATTTAGTTTTCGTATTTTATTTTTAAAAATGCATGTTTCTTATACAAAATTCTATTGCGAATCCAGCAAAAGAAATTTTATTCAGATCCGACCAAAATTACAAAAGTTCTGACTGTTTTTCAAAAACAAGTTTAAACATTTAAGTTTTTAGAGAGATCAGAAATTTTTCAACTTTTTTCTTGAAAAACCGCCTTAACTTCCGTAATTTTGGTTGGACCTAAATAAAATATTTTTTTCTGGATTTGCAATACAATTTTGTATCAGAAACGTGCATTTTTTAAAATAAAATAAAAGAACTACATTTTTCGAAAATTTTATTTTTTGAACTTGGTGCAGGAAAATCGTAAGAACTTAGTGATTTCTTGTTTGATTTGAATGTGGATTTTTTCCCAGATTCGCAATAAAATTCTGCTCAGGATTCACGCTTTTTCTGCTTTGTGTGAGTGGAGGAACAGAACATTTTTATTTTTGAAGGCGGAAACAAAAAATCTAGATGGTCAAAAAGTTAATTTCATGAAAAACAGTCAACTTTTGTAATTTTGGTCGGATCTGGATAAAATTTCTTTTGCTGGATTCGTAATAGAATTTTGTATAAGAAACATGCATTTTTTTAAATAAACTAAAAAAACTAGATTTTTCGGGAATTTTTGTTTTTTAAACTTGGCGCGGAAAAATTGCCATAACTTGATCAATTCGTATTTGAACTTTATGGAAATATTTTTTATAGATTCGCAATAAAATTATGCTTAGAAAACGCTCTTATCCCAATTTGTACAGTTGGGAGAATATTAAAAGATTTGTGCCTAAAGACAGAAACCAAAAATTAGAAAAATAGAAAATTTAAATTTTTTATATTTTTTTGGAAAAAAAAACCGCCATAACTCGGTCATTGTTGGCCGGATCGGGATGAATTTTTTTTCCTAGATACACAATAAGATTCTACATGGGAAACGTGCTTTGCCCAATTTGAAGCATTGTTGCATCATATTGTTTAGGGGGGGGGCATATCGCAACTTGACACCCTATACATACCTATAACGAAGACAGGAAATATTATTATTCTGATATGCACTATCTAATATGCACAGAAAGAGAGCCCTACAAGCGCATTCTCAACGATGGGATAATGGGTGCAGTGACAAGCATCAAGGACGACGACGATCTGCGTTTGGTGTACCAACCGGAGGAGACAGAGGACATCGATGAGCTCATTGCCAAGGACATCAGGACTTCCTTCAACCGTCCCCTGTGGGAAATTCAGGAATCTTTCGAGCAAATTCCACCCCACATAGAAGTGCCTAAGCCCGTGATGACGCATGCGAGTGCCCAGACGTTATCCACTTTCCCAACCCCCGAAAGGGTTAAGGAGGAAGCAGAAGAGGAGCAAAAGCCCTTGGAGAAAGAAAGATATCGCATGTGTGTGGAATTATGCCTGATGAAGTCCAGTGAGAGTCACAGATTCCCTCTCTGCTCTTGGTGCCTCATTCTCCTCTGGCTCTTTTGTATCCTCATAATGATAGTTTGCGCACTAGTTGTAATTATATTCGGCTGCCGCTATGGATGGACTTTGACCTGGGAATGGATTTTCAGCTTCTGTTGGGCGAGTTTTTTCACCTTTCTCTTCCTCTGTCTTTTCCTTTTCCTTTTGGCCCTCATCATCCATTGTCGACGACGGAGTAAAAAGGTACGAGCACTGTGCTTACCAAGAGCCATTGTAGTCCCTACTGATTTCTGTACTGTATCAACGACATGTTTCATTTCAGTTATTTTACTAAATACCGACTGTTTCTTGACAGATGTTGGGCGAGGAAGAGAGAAGGGATAGAAGGAGATTCCAGCTTAAATGGCAACACGAGGTCTGTGATTGTGACTGTAAACCTTTACCAATACCGGGCGTCAAGCACACGCCCTCGTCCTCAGAGCTTCCGAATACTCCGAAAAAAGAAAAAGCATAAATAATAGCGATATACATTATGTTTGTATAAATGCACGTTACTTATAGTTATGTTGGCAAGAAGTAGTTGGAGCCACGGAGATACGCACAATCAAGAATGCTCAAGAATTGGCATTCGGAAATACTAACTACTAACAATAAGTTTCATTTTCCCTACTTTCATGAGCCAGTGATGTGAGCAATTGGTTTTTATCGGTCCGGTCGTATCAGACCACTTTAGATGGACCGTTTCAAGTATTTTCCCAGCTGTCTGAGGAAAGTAAAGACTAAAGACTGTTTGTCCATTTTGGTTGTATAAAATAAAAATTCTCTCGAGTTGCCATTAACTGCTATGGGATTTTTCTCGGCTTTTATACTTTTTTCATAATAATGTATTACAGGAGTAAACATGGGGAAAAAAAGGAATTGTGAGGGAGTGGATAAAAAGAATGATGAAGGAACTTATTCTTGGGTATATGTATGTATATATATGTACTATGTACAATTATTATTTATTATCATGTTTATGTTTATACTGATTATTTAAAATATAAATTCCAATTCCGACATAATTTTATCCAAATATTCAGACATATTAATACGTATTCAAATTTTCAAATATGTACTTTTCAAATACCTAAATAAATACCTTTCGAATCATACAAAATCTATAAAAAATTATAAATTGACTTCGCATAGGTACCCTGATTTTGCAAAAATCGGAGTTTTTACCGCTGAATAGCTACAGAAGGAATAGCCATGAAAAACAGTGTTACAATACTTGCAATAATCGTGATTCTGGAATAAATGCTTCCTCCAAGGTGGGAATCAACAACATAATGAAGGCATTTTCGAATATCATTTAAGTATCGGAAATATGTTAAGTTTTGAATACGAATTGTAATTTCGGATATTCGTAATACTGAAAAATATGGATACTAATTCGGATTAAAATACTGAAAATATAAATATAACTGGAGATATAATTCCGATTTGAATTCGAATACTGATTCGGATGTCATACCTTGGAACTTGGATAGGTCACCTAACTAATGGTGACTATCAAACCCTGAAAACTAGGAGAATACACTAGAAAGTGATCTTGTCAACATGGATGGTGAAAAAAGTAAAACTGTCGTCGTCCGAAACACATTACCCCCCAAGAGTAACATCGTTTTGTTTTTGGAGAAACACTTTTACCCACCCCCAACGTCTTATACAATGTTTGTAAGTCCGTTTATTTTTCCGCATCGACTAATGTGCAGAATATGTATGACCTTGCAATACCTTTCCCAGTTGTACAGTCAATTTCTGACGAGGCGAGGGTGGCAAAAACGACGTAGGTAGTCGTTATTTGCACGTAATATATTTGATCCGGAAATGATGTTTAATGTACGCAGATGTGTCGGAAAGAAGCTCGGCGACAGCTTCGTTTGCAACACAATTTGTTGGACATGTTCGTCTTTGCAATTTACATGGTTTGTATCGTGTCATACGCCTTGTCTCCCTGGTCTGCTTATGTACGTGCTTTGATATTTCCGATTGCTAGTAAATTTCTAGTAAATTGAGCTAACGTGCATGTGTAAACATATTTTTTGAACCTTTTGAAAGCGCATGATATACCTCACTTCTATCATGAAACGGACTTCGGCAGTGACACGTTATTATCGTCACGATGTTGTTCAGGAGAAGCTAACAAGGCAGTCATTTTCTTTTACTAGTATTACACTGCCAGCTTCAGGATCCGTCAAACCTTTAAAACTCTTCCCACACAAGCCACATTCCCTCATTCATTTGGGAGCATTAAGAATGAGACAGGGTTAGTTTTTCCATTCCACAACCTTTGATTGCATGGATATTAAGGGGAAATTGAGATGGAAGATTTGTGGATTAATGTTCATTGGAGATTATATCCCATTTGATTATATGGGCATTATCCAGGTTTTACAATTACATGCGGGAAACCTTCATCAAATCTTTCGACTATGGACCCTACGCCAAGTCCAGGACAAAGAATATTTTGGTAAAGGAAACCCCCACGCTCTGGCTGGCGGATGAAACCATGTTGCTGATTAATTTCATTCTCTTACGGCAACATCGAATTAGAAATAGTGAGAATTTTATGAGCATTCTATGCTATTCAGACTTAAACGGAATTTAGTTAAGTCCTCTTCAAGTCTTGACCTTGACCGATCATCTCTAAAATGGTGATGAAGTAGTTGAAGAATTTAATTGTTGTTTTCGTACCACAGATACCTGTGCCCGCAATTGGTGGATAGACCGTGAGAATATTACTTGTCAGGGTGTGTACAAAGACAATGTTGGCTACTCCTCCAAAGAGACATCAAATTTCCAAGAGGGTTGGCAGCCCTTAAAAAATGAGCATAAAGGAGGTACAATGACAGATTTTTTGTGGAATGAAACCGCTTGGAACTGGTTTTCCCAGTCAGACACCAGTTCACCCATGACCTACGGAATGTTGAGCAATTATGACGGTGGAGGTTACGTCGTTCAATTCAGTCGGAATCTCACAGATTCAATAGAAGCAATCAATTACTTGGAAAAGTTGGGCTGGATCGACAGAAATACCCAGAGCATTTTCCTGGAATTTGCAACATACAGTCCCGGCGTGGACTTGTTCAACCTCCAAACTTTTACGGCGGAACGCTCGTCCTTCAATTCTTGGGTTTTTGGCTCACTTGTAGGCCACCTTTCTTTGTAATTACACCTTACCCTGGTTAACATAACTTTTGCTTAGCGCTTTCTTTTCACTTTTATCAACAGAGTGAAACACACCAGTTTCGGGTGATGGGGAACAATTATCTTTCGACACAACATTACATTTTTGGGGTGGTGACAATATGCTGCGTATTGTATTTCTGCGTCCGAATCGCCACTCAGTCTGTGAGAACATGCCGGAGGCAAGGCTTGAGAGCCTGGAACTTCCGACAATATTTGCTGGACATACTTATTGTTGTGGTAACAATAGGCTTTTTCATTCTCGTCACCGCTAACTACTACGTCAGTTCCTACTGGATAACCTGCCTCATCAAGTTGGATAGGTTCTACAATGTGCAAAATTTAGCCACTCTTATTATTTACATCCGAATTTTTCTGGCCATTGGCTTTATTTTGTGTTGCATCAAATTCTGGCATTTGTTCATCCCCAGTTATCGAAGGTACTTACAGTTGTAATAACAGTTGAAGTGGTAATAATGGGAATACTTATTAATTAATTAGATTAGAAAAATCTTTTTCCTTGGTATTTTTGTAGCTGGTTCACTCTGGGATTGACTCTCCGCATAACGGCGGCACATGTGTCCTTATTTATCCTGTACACAGCCATACTAGTAATTGCATGTGCCTCCTGCTTCCATCTGGCTTTCATCAACTCCCATGTAGTGGCTTCCAGTTTTTGGTCAACATTTGTGACTCTCCTCCACATGACCCGTGCAGGAGCTAGAACAAAGGTGTGGAAAGGGAGGCACAAGATCAAGAGATCCGAACGAATCGAATATTTTCAAGATTTGGATTGTAGTCGATTCGAATTTGAAAATTCGACTTTTTTATTGCTACCATTTGGTTTCGGATTGATTTTCGAATCGACTAATGATCCCGAATTGGATTTGAAAAATTAACGACATTGCCATTTGAATTCGGTTTGTATTCGATTCTTAAATTCAAAAAAGATTTGATTTGGATTTGTATTCGAATTGGATTCGAATCCAAATCGAATATAATCCAAAATATCGTCGTTTAAGACCCAATAATGACTAAATGCACGTAAAACTAAAGCTTTAAATATATGTGCTAAGCCTTTCGCATCTTTTAAGCAAATTATCACCATTTGTGGAAAACCAATACCGATCAATAGAATCGAGTATTTTGTGAATTCGTATCCGTATTCGATTCAAATTTACATACAAATACTCATTCTAGATTTGTATTCGGTTTGGATTTGTTTTAGGAAGCAATTTCAGTTTTTACTTGTACTCGTATTCGATTCGAATTGAACTGAATCCAGAACATTTGGATTCGATTCGAATTGAACCAAATCCAGAACATTTGGATTCGATTCGGTTTGAATTCGGTTCATATTCGAATATTATTCGTATTCGTTCGGAGCTCTACACAAAATGTTCTTAAACATGTAATGAGTGCAATTATAAAAGGATTAACAAATAATATCCGTAAAACTAACGTCCGACTTAATACCCGAACTATAGATTTCATTTGCAACCATGCAAGAAGAGAATTGGATACTGGGCCCATTCTTGTACGTGATCTACTTTTGCGTCTGTGATTTAATCTGCATCAATGTGATCATAGCCATTCTTGCCGAAGGTCTGGATGGTGCTCGGGAATCCTGTAAATGGAGGGACTTTAGGCATACATACACCAAGGAAATCTACCGGCCTCTCTGCAGACACCTTCCCCAATGTCTGAAGTCACGTCCGCGGACTTGGGAGGCCCATCGAATCATGGATATTCCTTTGGATCGCTGGCATGAAATGCAAGAATTGACACAGAATAAGTTACAACGGAGCTTAGAGAGTCCTTTGGGTTGTAAAATGCACGAGATGAAAGGGGCGAGTGAGAGTTTGGTGGATCCACAACACCAGAGAATCATCTCAAAGTGGAAGAAAAAGAATGAGTGGCATCACAAGGTCCTCAAAATCCCGCAGATCAAGTTGAACAGCATGAAAGAACTGACGATTCAGCTCATTAAAACCAAAATAGGACATTACTTCACCCCGATGGAGCAACAGAGGTTTGATGAATTCAACTGGGAAATTTCCCAGCTCCGATACCGCAAACTTCAAAAATTGCTCAACAAAATCGACTCCGACTTGCCCAGCCAGTGAAACTCCAGGGAGGAAATCTCCACAATTAATCCAATATCCGCAATCACACCAAAGTCATATATCACGAATGTCTCAAGGACTCTCCATTGGGTGACTTGAGGCTTGAGAAATCTTCGTGTCTTTCAGCAGAACAAAATAAGAAATAAAAAACAAGCTATTGAACTTGCACAACTGATTATGCATTTTTTATACATCAAAGCATACATTTGACATTCGATGTTGAACTCCGTTTTTATAATTCAAACTTCAAGAACATTATTATATGAAACGGATAAATATATATGTACATTATAAAATCTAGAATAAACAATTATTATAATAGCTTTATTTTCGAAACACAAAACGAGGAGAAGTATAAGAAAGTAAAGAAATACTTGGAGAAAGTCAGCTTGTGGCAAGACTAAGTTGTTCAAAAGTCACTTTCGGGTGATTTCCTGCTAAAGTCCGGAGATTAAATATTTTTTCGTAGCCCAGACGCTTGGCAAGTCCCCTCCAACATTCTGTTAGATGCTGGACAATCTCAGGCAAGGCTTGCCAAACATCGGATGATGCGCTCTTCAATAAATCTCCATGATGGGTCAAGAGAAGATTCCGAAAAGACTGTCCTTCCTGGAGCCATGGCGAAGCGTCATGTTCCGGATAATGAGATAGCATTCTCTCAGATCTTTCCAGCCACAGGAGGCATGAAAAAATCTCTTGGATATAGATTTCATGATTGATCGATCCCCGACGAAAACTTCCTAGTGTTAGGGCGAATTGAGCGCAGGCTATATTAAACATTAATTTCCCTGTGGATCACAACAACATTATATTCATTACACGTGAAAAATTAGGGGTGGCAAAAACCGATTTGATCCAAAATTTTCAGTTCGATCCGTTCCAAACCCTGAATCGGATCAAAATTTCGCAATTCGATCCGATTTATTATCCAAATGATTTGATTCGGTTCGATTCAAGCCCATCGATTTAATCGAATCATGACTCAAACGATCCAAAAAATATACATACATTATTAGTACTATTGTGACACATTTTTTTCAGTTTTTGCAAATCTTAAGCATACATATAATGAAGTCTAATAGTTTGCCACTGAAAATAATTGCAAGTAACCGTGATAAAACATTTACCGTTGATTTAAATTTGCTACCATATTTGGATAGTTTTGGCTTTGCTTCGGAAGAATATCCAAAAATTTTGTATTAAATAGTGGATCGAATGAATCGAATTTCAGTTAATTTTTATTATCCGATTTACGTCTTGAATCGATTTTTTTTTATCCGATTTACGTCTTGAATCGAATTTTTTTATCCGATTTACGTCTTGAATCAAATTTTATGATCCGATTTACGTCTTGAATCAAATTTTATGATCCGATTTACATCTTGAATCGAATTATCTGATTCGATTCACGGTGTCGAATCGAATCAAATTTTCAAGTGTTTGAATTGAATCGAATCGAATTGAATAAAAAAATCGGATTGAGAATCGAATCGTTACCGAACGTGAATGTAACGTGAAACTGACATTTTTAAAACCTGTCATGAACCATGGGAAATATGGGTCGGACATGCAATTCTTAAAATACATAAGTGGGAGGGAAGGACGCCCCTACCTTTTTCTAACGCGATTCCGGGTAAGACCTTGTTTAAGAATTCCAATTCATTCATGTTGTGATCCAATTGGAAGGAGCAAGAGATGAAAGATCGGGGGAATTCCACGCTCGTACACAAAACTAAACATGCGCCCTCTCCCGTCACATGTGCGGCATGCCAGGAAAGCTTCCGTCCCGCCTCCAGCATTAACCGATGCTTTGGATGAACCGTCTGATCTTTGTGCTTGAGAATGAACTGATTGAGCTTGTCACAACATTGGATGTGATCCTTGTGCTTGGACACACTACTCAACTCGATGGCCTCCAGTTCCCTGAAGACGGTGTCTACCGTCGAAGTGACGATGGAGTGGGATAAGATATGACGACAACTCTCACATTTCCATTGAGCATCTCGACGCAGGCTGTTGCCGGACAGGAGGTTCCCCCTCCTGCATTTTGGACAACGGACCACACTCAGGAAGGAAAATAATTCCGTGGGATCTGTGCAACGAAGGCATTGACAGTCCGTGAAGGACTTCCGAAGAATCTGTCTCCGGGATAATGTGTCCAACTTGTGTAAATTGATATGAACATCCACGGTTATGAGATGACCCGCTTGGATGGGCACTCTGGACTTGAGAGTGAGGCGGTGGTACATGCTGTCATCCAAAATCACCTCCGCATTCGGGACACAATTGTGTTCCATGTGACTCAATTTTGGGTAGAGGGCTTTGCGTCTGCTCTAACATAGTCATTGTTGATACATGTTCATGGTCTTATAATTCGCCAGACAAACATTATTATTATCTTATTCCAGAGATGGCCAAAATACAGTAGTTCCAAATACTCCCAGAATACAAATACACTGGAAGATTTCAATTATTTATCAATAATTATATTCGGCTGCTGCTGTAAGTATTTAATTACAAAAGACAAATATGTAATGTATTTTGATTGCGTTCTAAAATACAAATGAGTGCATATGATACGTATTTTAAATAATATATGTACATTTATTTGCATTTTGTATTTAAAATACGTATTTTAATTACAAAATACAAATAAATGTATTTAAGATGCGTATTTTAATTATAAAATACAAATAAATGTATTTAAAATACGTGTCATATGCGCTCATTTGTATTTTAGAGCGTAATCAACAAATTGCAAATTGTATTTTGCCGTGGTGTACTTTTACTTTTAAGTTACAAATTACAGTAAAATACTTCCCAAAAATCCCGTGCATTTACAAAATTACAAAATACATCTAGAAAATACCTGCATTTGAAAATACAATTACAAAATAATTTAAACACATATTTCAAATGCGTTTATTTTAAATACGATGTATTTTGGCCATCTCTGCTTATTACCGAAGGTTGTAAAATACACATGATTGAAGCCAGCAAAGCAAAAGAAGCATCACGCAACTCAGTAATCAGAGCCAATGAATGCTTCTAGAAGGATTTTTAGGATTTAAAAAAAATATATTTAAATGGAAGACCAAAAAGAGACAAAGAAGAAAGACGCATTTTGGTGTTGTCATCAACATGGCCAATCAAAAAGTCTAATGAGCTCGACTCAATCTTGTATTTCCAACTTCCATGGAATGAATGATTGGTACCAAAAGAGGTTACCCTAAGCTGGTATTTGTGTACACACTCAAGGATTTGATAATGGAGTACAATGAAATGACCAAAGCTGGGTCCTCGCCCGTGGCTCTGAGACTCAAAGGGAAGGCATTTCGAATCTGATTGGCATTGTTGGGCTCGGTGAGGAATGACTCAAGCGTCCGTCGACATGCGTGTGCCCGATGATTGTCGGATAATGCCAGGATTTCTTCCTGTTTTAACGGCTCCGTGCCCTCTCCTAGTGTCAAGGGATGAATAACGCGGAGTAGTATGACGTCCTCATATATCCGCCTAATTTCACGAATTGGTCTGGTCTCTACCTTTAAATTTAGGGTGATAAATCAATACGAACTCTTTCCGATCAAGTACATTCTTCCAAATTCCCCACGTCGTCTTTAAACAAAACTGACCAAAGACCGCTTACAAGGTGTACTTCGTTTCGGAATTTAAGCTTACGAATCACTTAGTTTTCGACTTTGGAAGAAATGTAGCTTGATCGAAAGTATTTCTGACGCGTTCATTGTATTCATTCACCGATAGCTTAAACGTTCATGTGAAGGATGATTTTGGTGCTTACAATTGAGAGTTGCTGAAGCATTTGACAATCCATTTGATGTTGATGGGATTGCTCACAAAGGGAGCAACAGAGGGGGATATTGCAAACTGAACAGCGAAATGGATGATGTAAACTAATGTATCGATGCTCACAGGCCAAACAGCAGTAGGACTTTTGTTCCGGGGGCGGAGCACCCACGTGGTTGATAGCATTCTCTTCCGTGTCGGGGTTAATGTAGGTCATGAGGGGATACTCAACTAATATTGTCTTTCCTTCTGGTATGCATCGAGTAGCTATCATAATTTTCCCCCCACCATTCCTCTCTTCTAACACCCAAAGTCCACAATCTTCTTGATGTCTACTCCAATCTTCAATTTGATGCTCCTTAGAGCAATAGAATACTGACTCACACGTACTGCATTTCTTGGACGCGGCGGCTCCACACACCGGACATTTCTCCAGGAATATTAAGCTCAACTTCTGAGGAACGAAAGGAGTGAGGTCATTTCCTAAGATTTTCCCTGTGCATTCCACACCATGTCCTGGAATCTCCATTGTACACCATGCCTTATTGTTGATATTAGTTTTGAATTCTTTCTTTGTTTCTTCCTTGATGTTAATAAATAATAATTCCTTGATGTTACTAGATAAAACCGCTGGGTTGTTTCACCTTCCTTGCTGCTACCAGTGAAACCGGTGATTGTACCTGCTATTATACTTCTTGTAGATGACTTTGTGTGAAGCGTGACACTTTTCCGCAGATTTTATGGTTCTTACTCTTACTCTTACTTCACCATCAACCACCATATTCCGTGGAAATAATCGCAGCCAACAGTCCAAACCTCCAAATGCCAGGGGCCAGGGCACGATTCGTTGCACGAACGGTTACTATGAGTAAGATAGTTAATAGTTACTACTGACATTTGACATTGAGAAAGAGGAATTGATGAGGAGAAAGTAAGGAGTAACTACTATGGGGTTCAAGTTAGCAGTAAAGCAATTACGTTGAGAGCCAGCGCCAAGTTAGCGCTAGCAGTTTGGCAGTAAGAATAAGAAATACGAAACGTTGATTTCACACACTAATTTAAAACACTCCAACATTACTACGCATAGCATTTAATGACTAAAATGAATTTTGACACCTATCAAAAGCCTATGACAACCTGTACTTCTGCAAAAGCGGTGATTATTATAAAAAAATGCAGAATGACTACTCGTGTAAGTCGTATGTCGTAACGTCGCAACTCGGAAGTTGTGGAGTCACTTGACCTTGTGTTTTGTTTCACTCTTTATCAGCATTAATCGTAGAAAAATAAAAAAAGCTTGTGTTGTGCAGGTCCTCTGACTGAGTTAATAATTACAGAGCATTAAAACGTACATAAGTTAGTTACAGTTACCGTAAACAAATGAGCTGATCGTAGTCGAGTCCAGACTTGAACAATAAACCGTCCCACATCGTGAAATTCGTGATATCGTCAAAAATAGTTTGGTAAAGATAAGAATAAGAACTGTTTTTCATGAATTTAACGGCAGTGGATCAATGTCAATTGCCAATATCAATCTGTGAATCAAATCAATCCATGTATTCGTTCATTCGACGCCAACAAAGTTTTTTGCGTCCTTTTTGTAATGTATCCAGTATCCACTCAATTTTAATTTTAATGTACTTGTGTTTTTTCAGGAGCACTCGCAGGTGTCACAGTTTACAAGTTTACATGATACATAATGTGAAAATTACAATTACTGAGGCACCTGTGCAATAGTACAAAAAATACGTACTTTAATGGTCATAATGTGACTTTTTTTAGACAAATTCTTGGAGGACACCTTGTGTCCGAGCGTAAAAGTGTATTCATCTACTTCCAACTTGGGACATGTTCCCGTTTGGAATTCCAGCATAATTGGCAACTTCTTGACAAACTTCATAAAACATTTTTTTTTTTTTTTATTATTATTATTCTATTGTATAGCGTACAATACCTACATACAATTCTGTCCATATTAGCCTAGGATATCTTGCGTAGATGCCAAAATGCTATCAACATTCAATGGTGGGGCATCTAACGGAGCGTCTAATGTTTGCGGATCCATGTGTACTAAAGCTTGCATGTCCTGGACGTCTTCCCCGAATGGGATATTTTGTAGTGGAGGTTTATCAAGATTCTGGACAATACTGTCCACATAGTTGCTGTCCTGGCCAGTGTTGTCTTCGTAGTTGTCTGGACCAGGATTTTCCAGGTAGTTCTCCGCATCATAATTGCCAGTGTAGTTGTTATCCGGACCCGGACCATGATGAGGAAAATCTAATACTTCTTCTTCTGACATACCTCTCTCCCAATTTCGCCAGGCTTCATCCGTAGCATTGCTTTGCCCACTGAAATTGATTTGTGAGAAGGCATGATCGTGATTCACGATAATGATTAATCATTATAGGAAGCATGACGTATATGTATAATATACATACATTTGTATGTATGTATATTATGTACATTAAATACATACATATTTGTGCTTAATTCTGCATTGTGGGGACTTAAGAATTCAGATAATTTGTTCAGGGACATTTCATACAATGGTCTCAGCAAAAAAAAAAGCATGTACTGGGAGAAGTGAAAAATTGACAGACATTGCAGATATCTGGAATGCCCGCTATTTTAAAGGATAACGGAAATTCTAGAAATCTGTGAGTTTTTCAACGCACCCATATGTACATACATGTCATGAAAAAAATATTTTCTGGAGAAAAGCTCCTTTGGAATTTATTGTATGTGTACGAAATAGGGTTCCGTATGATTTTTCAACATAACGAACTTCAATATAATATGTACATATTTATACTGTATGGAAAGCTCTTACTCCAGAGTGTCCGGAGGCATCGTGCCAGCATCTTGGGATCCATGTCTAAACAGTGTGGCAAATTGGTCCACTACATCTATGTCATTGTCCTCAGCCTCTGAATCCGAGTCACTCAATGCTAAATTCAATTCTCCAAGTCTCTTGAGGTACGGATCAAAGTACTGCATTCCGAATTCCACGATTTTTTTTGGCTTTTTTATCAATATCTCCTGCAGGAAATCGCTTAACAGAGCCTTAACCATTGGATGCCGCAAAAGATAATTTTTGTTTTGTGAGACCAAAAGCTCCTGAAATAAGTAAGGTCATATTTGGACATGTTTCTTGTGTAAACTCGCAAATTAAAATGGATTGACAACGGTTGGATTGCGTACCCACATTTCGCTCCACGTACTGTGAATACATTTCCATGTCACAGGCCCAAACCAGAGGAGGGCGAGTGCCGATGAATTCTCCAGAGTCCGCAAATTTTTCCACGGGCTTGAACCATAACGGAATGAGAGCATGATCTTTTTCTAGCTGGCATCGTAATACCATTCGAGCTTGGTCGTTAAAGATGGAATCCCACTCCTCCACCTCTTTATTGTCGTGAAAGATGGAACGGCGAATTCCTCGAACTTTCATTTCTTCCCCTCTAATATTTTCCGAGCCCTCACCCAATGTTCGCTGGAAATAGAAAGTCGGTTGCATGAGTGTCATTAATGTTTTAAAATATATACATATAGCTACATTTACGTGGCCGTAGATGCAAAAAGTACATGTATCCTTGCGACTGTGACTAGGGATGGCAACGATCCGATTTGATCCAAAATTTTTAGTTCGATTCGTTTCAAAGCCCGAATCGGATCGAAATTCATAATGCAAATGATACATGCAAGTCCATGGATTAAATCGAATCATGACTCAAAGGATCCAAAAAATATACATTATTAGTATTATTGTGACACATTTTCTTCAGTTTTTGCAAATTTTAAGCATATAATGAAGTCTAATAGTTTGCCACTTCATATAAATGCAAGTAACCGTGATATAATATTTACCGTTGATTTACTAAATGGATACCGAATGAATCGAATTTGATTCATATTTTATTATCCGATTTACGTCTTGAATCGAATTATTTGATTCGATTCAGGGCTTCGAATGGAATATTTTCAAGTATTTGAATTGCATCGAATCGAATTGAATCGAAAACTCCGATTTAGAATTGAATCGTTGCCATCCCTAATTGTGACTAACTATAAGCTGGATAGTGTAAATAATACACCAGTAAAAACTAATGTATGGGTTCACATACATACAGGGCGCGCTGGAAATTGCCCTTGGCATTGATTGCTCGTAACTCAATTTGCCCAGTCTTCTTTTGTAGAACAATAATTCGCTGGAGGAGAATGTTCGCAGATTCCGTAATAACTTGCTGCATATCCCCCAAATTCTTCTGGTCCACGATTTCTTCTCGAAGAACTCCATTCTCCCACACTGTGTTTTTCACAAAATACTCATTCCTATCCTGCTCCCGCACGATCATGAATTTTCTTTCGATGGATTTCGAGTGAAGTTTCATCCATCTGAAGAAGCATCATTGGACTCAAGTTAAGGACTTTGTTTTATTGTTTACTGTCACATAATGTCTATTATTTGGAATAATTACTCATGTGTGAATTCTTGAATTGTCTGTAAGTGCTCCCCAATAAATCCTGTCACAGATATCCCGCATTCCAGACCATCTAGTAATGTGCTGCAACTCCCAAAATGCACCAGCAGACATTTTTCTCCAGCCAAAAAACTTTTCTTTACCGAGCAATAATATTTGCCGACGGTGGACCCCGCCTCCGTAATCAGTAGTAGAGATTCTGGAAAGTTTATGATGTCCTCCACGTCCTCTGAGTCATTAAAATATTTAAAATTAATTATGGTTCGTATGACCAGATTTTTCATTTGAGGCCTGTAGTTTCGTATTCGTACTTAAATAAAGAGAATTGAACCATGTTATGGTCATGGACCCTCCGCCGGCTTGTGTTTGGCATGGCTGATTTGCACCCAGTCCGAGTTTTCGCACTCTCGATAGTCTTGAAGGTGCACTTAGGGGTCGATCTTGATCGGGTGATTTTGTGAGGATTGGATCCGTCAGAGTTACACCATCAAAAATTTGAAAGGACTGTCCATCATCCTTGAGCTTCTTGGGGGGTTCCTTGTCTTTGGAACACATTTTTTCACCTTAAACTTTTGAGGAACGCTCCAGGAACGGGGAAATACCCTCAAAAGAGTGAGAGACTCAGTGAGACACACCTGGCGTCAGTGTCATTCGGAACGTCCGCGTACTCCAGATTTTCTGGTAGCATCTGCGTCAAGCGTAAATATAGCAATATTATATATTACGCAATTACACATGTATGTACATACAAAACAATACAAAAAAAAATGTCCAGGGAAATAGATGCACAGATTTCTTATTTCTGTTTGGAATTGGAGTGTCTGGCGTCTGGAAGCTCAAATCACCTATCAAATGAAGAATGACGAAGGCCCGAGAAAGAAGGGGTGCAATAAAAAAGTAACATTTTCCGATTTTTAATTCGAAATAAATAATGTAGTTGCTTTGCGTAATCAAGAAACCATTATTATACCGCGAACTAATGAATGTACAAAAAATTAATAAAAAATAAACAAACTGAAAATAATAATTTTTTGTAACATTGTTGATACAAATATAGATTTACGGATTATAAATTATAATGCAAAAATTATTTTAATATTCATTTTTAATTTATTATACATAATATGTACAGTGTATGTACATTGTACACAATATTATAATATGTACAATACACACACACTGTGTGAAGGTGTCGACTGTGTCTTAGAGTCATTTGGCATTTGGCTATTTGGCACTTGACTGACTTGACACCTGACGACCTAAAGACAAACTAACTGATCACGATCACTGATCCTGAGACCGTCGATTCGACCTTCCTTCCGGTCTTTCATTTCATAATAATAATTAATAATATTTATTCTTTCCCAATCCGAGATTGTTTTTCCGTGGATCTGGAAATATTCACTCTGCAGACTGCTGCAGGAGTTCAGGACTTCAGGAGTTTCGTTCTTATTATTATTACACATACATACGACATATGTATTATTGATATTATTATTGACTCTATGCCCTTGAAATTTCATTTACCACCAAACCAAGTACAGGGCAACTTTTTTGTTAGTCTCTTTTTTTTTAGTCTTACATTAGACTCAGATTCTCAGATGTTTTCAGCTTCTATACTTTCCATGTTTCCATTTTCCATGCTCAATTGCTCAATATCCACATAGGTATTACATTTCATAGATTTCATACATATTTTTGTCATGTTTTGAGTGTTTTGGGATTGTGGAGTGGGGAGTCATCAAAAAGAATTACATTTGACATTTTGTACGTTTTGAAACGTAACAAAGAGGTAACAAGAACATTTTTGCTTGTGCATAGTCTCTTATTAACATAAATGCTTTATGTACTACAACGACAAAAACAAAATTGTCTATAAAATTCTCTGTAATCGTAGTTTCTCTCTGGTACTTTCCCGTTATTACAGGATTGGAAGCAGGATTTTTCAGGTTTTTTACGTCTGAGAAAAAGAAATAGCTCAAGATGTTCGGTTCACCCGGATCCCTAACGATGTACTCCACTGCGCCCAGAGGAGGCCCCCAGTGGACCAACAATACATCGCGATGTCTTAGCCCAGCCTCTTACACGGTGAAGCTACCAGCTTGTAGACCTTGCGTGCGAGGTTTGACTTATTTCAATGGATTTATTTTTCCAATGACCCCACAATAAAATCTTTAATCTATTTTATTCTCTTGCCAAACAGAAAGCGTGGCGCCATTTAGCACCACTGAAATGCGGAAAGGCTTGGTTCCAAATGGTTATCCGAGTCCTATGGATTACTACCCATACAAGCGACCTCGATATGAAATTGTAACTCAAGCCAAAAATAATCATTGTGTGTATTACAAATCCATGTTGTGTCCTCTACAATATTTAGATGTGCTTTTATGACTGTGGCAGGGATGTCCAATAATGAGAGGTAGGTATCGATTCCAGCCGTCAAGGTACAACACATGCAGTCCTGGACCTTGTTTCAAGCCCCGCGATCCTTGGTCTGCTTTGATTGAAGAGTGTCAGAGTAGGGCGGCCATGAAGGTATGCTAACTGTATTTCTACGAAATTTTTGGCCCCTGGCTGGATTTTTTTGCGTGATTTTTTTGCGTTTTTTTTTGTGATTTTTTGTGTGGGTTTTAACAGCCGCGTGTGAATTACTACAAAGCGCCCATCAGTGACACCCCTAGCATTTTCCACCCCTTGGAGATCAAATCTTTCGTCACTGGCCCTGGAGGATTGGTATGCACATTGAGGAACTCTGAATGGAAAGCCAAAATCCCGGGACCTATTTATGACACTTACAATGTATGGTAAATGCGGTAGCAATAGTGAAATTATCCCTTAAGAGGACATTTATCTATGTGCATTCTCATATTAATTATTTGGAAAAAAGATGCAAACTCGTGGTTCTCCCTGTCCAAAAGCCACCGATTTCTCAAGAGGTAAAGGACGTCCTCCACTTTTTCGAATTGAAAGGGGTTTCGGTCCAGCGGATTTCACGATTCCGCGAGATTTAAATCAAAATGGAGGAATCTTTCTGAGTAAGTCTGACGATCCGGAGTGGAGTACATACAGACTTTTCGACTTTCTCGTTTGCAAAGCCACAAAAACGGTGGGCAATCATGGCTAACTTTTAACATTTTGAAATGGGAGTATTGCATATAAAAATCATGTTTTGTTTTTGCTTTTTTTGTGCTAAGCAGATATACCCCAGTCCGCTTCACTATTACGTTAGAGGGGATTTCGACAGAATGAGTCCCAAGGCAGTCTCTGCCCCGTTCAAATCCACTGTTCCAGTGAGTTCTTCCTAGACGTGTTTTGTTTCACAAATGTCTTTTCTGAATAGTTAAGCAGAACAAATCACAATTGCTGTGTGCAAAAATGGTTAATATTACATACTTACAGCGTTTGGGACATGAGCCAAGATTCAAATCACCCAGTCCATTAGAATATTTCAAGTTTGCTCTAAGACCAGAAGATTTATATCCACCGATCTATCCTCGATATCCAAATTACTTCACCTCTCCGCCCGAACCTCCCCCTTTTGAATGTACCCAAGTCCGATTTCACAATCCAACTCTTGCGGATCAATGCTTTTTGCCTGGGCCGGCAGATTATGACATTCCCTCCTTTACGGATTTGCTCTGGTGTGCCTGCAAATGCAGTGTCCCGGCCATTTGCAATCCCAAACTCGGCTTCTTAACATCGGCCGAAGCTCGACCAAAGGTCAAAGTGATTTCCATGAGCACCTCCGAAGGTGATGAGGCCAGATGTTGGAGGAATATACGGCCTAAGAAAGCTCCTACGTACCCGTACCACGGTCCGCCCCCCAGATACCCGGTTCGTTGCCTCACATTTCGATGTAGCTATTGTTACTACGTACAACGGCTATTAAGATCATGTTGCCCTTAAGTATCTATAGCACGAACATTTTGTTTGAATAACAAGGATTCCCCTGGACCTATTTATGATACTAATCCTCCAGCCAAAGCCTGTAAGGCCCGACGTGATTGGTGGGATCCCAGAAGAGTTCTTGACGTTGGATTTAATACGTCTGGATGTACCCGGAAAATTGATCTATCATTTTCGGACAAGAACATCCCTGGGCCGGGCTTGTACTACGCGCAGAAACCAGGGAAATGTAATGGAGGCAACATTAAAACGACAGGGAAAAGAGTGGCATCTTCCGTCTCCGTCGGGCCTGGACCTGTTCATAAAGTTCGTTTCATTCTTCATTCTTTCTTTCATCCCAATTTACAATTTACCCCGCCCCCTCCCGAATTTATTCATATATATTCATATATTCCCCCATTGTGGAAAACGGGGGAAAAATACAGAATTTTCCACGTTTCCTGCAGAATTTTCCACGTTCCCTGTAGAATTTTAATGCGAATCTATAAAAAAAATTCAATCCGGCCAAGATCTAGGATTGGCCAAGCTATGACGCTTTTTTTTTTAAAGTTGAAAATCTCAATTATATCGGCCAAATTGATTATTGGATTCCACTTCCAGGAACAAACATGTTACGTTGCGGTGGACTGTCAAAACTGGAAATGCATATATTTTAAGCATAATATTTATTCCAGTCTATCTCAATTCATAATAGGTGATATTTGTTTGTTACTTTTCCCATTTTGCGCCACTGCTGGATCATAATATCTTCGTCCCTGGAAGCGGAATGAGAAAATAGATTTTGTGAGGATTTTGAACTTGATTTTGGAAAAGCCATCATGATTTGACTAACCTTGGTCAGATCGATGTGAAAGTTTTTCTCTTGAAGTAATTTTTCAATTGTCCAAAATAGGGTGGTTCATTATTAAAAAAGGGGATAGAAGGGGTACATGGATTGTTGGTAGTAGTACAAGTATTAGTAGGATTTTACTGCGTTTGGACATTAACACACATTCCTTATGACGATTGCAGTTGCACGAGAAAGTGGCTAGCGCTACTTGGCGGGGAACGCACTTGGGCACTTTCAACATCTTCTTAAAAGGTATTGATATTCAGAAGCCAAATGCCGGGGGTTACCGACCCCACGGACCTTTGGATTCCTTGGGTGACATCGCTGCGGGTGTGGATAGATCGGATGATTATGCGGATATGCTATGTCCTGTCATTAAAAGACTGGTATAGCTTAATTCTTGGGTGCTTCATTCAATTTCCTTCCTGCATAGTCTGCCATACAACATATGCATAGAAGAGCTTACATTATTTTCCGTATCCGATTATGAGCCGGAAAGGATTTTGATTATTGTGAGACCTTACAAGAAATACGTAATAATCTTTTGTCATTTCTGATATCTTAGGAGAGTGCCATTTCTGTTATTTCCGATATCTACCAACAATTTTCATAAGTACATTTAAATATCACCAGCAAAACCCCTAAGCATTCGAGTTTTTACGAGAATCGAGATTCTCACACAAAGATCGACTCTGAATTTTTGGTGTACATATATTCCTGGAAAAAGAATCACACGATTTTGTCATAGGATAGTTAGTGACGAAAAATCTTGCCCAATTATTGTGTCGGATTGCAATTCAGCAACCCTAAAAATAGACAATCTTGCCCTTTTGCAGCTTTTCGTCTTCAGTACTTCGTATTTTTAATATTGATCAATTTAATATTTTTAATTTTTTAATTTAAAATTTTATTTTGATTTTTAATTTTTAATATTGATCAATAATTTTCTTATTATTGCCCAACAATTTCCCGCCGCAAATCTTCATTCATGCATTGCCTACCTTCTTCATTGACCTGAGGTCACATTGTAGTCGAAGGCATACTTTTTTTCGTTGGCACCGATGTTAAATAAACCGATGACGTGCCTGGAAAATTTTGTGGTCATAAAAATATATGCCCAAAGCATTAGGATTTACGATTGTCACGGTGTTATTGAGCGTTACAGATCATTGCCATGTGAGCTGTGGGAAAACCTCTTCAATCAACTTGTTTGTAGCCCTTTCTCGGAGAATAAACTTTGTCCATTTTAGCTTCGTTTTGCTACCAATTGTGAGACGGTATTTCTTGCACTAAAACAATTGAAGTGGAATTACTCGACAATAGAGATTCCCTAAAAATGAAGTCTTCCTGAGCAAAAGGTTGACATGTGACCGTACAATGTCTGTATTTTTGCGTCACTCACGACTGTAAAAATAATAGAAGCATTGAAAAACCAAAAAACCATAGATCTCGTATACAAACACCTAATAAATTGGTTTCATGTGGACACCCACTCATCCTCAGTCAACCTTAACCTACGACACGGTCAAATAATTGACCATTCATGTTATAAATATACACTTGACTTTTCCTTCTCCAATCGTATCCTGCCCGTAATGACATAAATCACGCAACTCAAGAGCGTAAAGTGTTTGATTGCCAAAGTGTATAATCATACGCGACAATCACACACACGCCGTCCTCGTCCTCAGTCTCACACATTCCCAATGGACGTCATCGCACATTATGTACCAAACAAGGGTTTTTGTAGAGAAAAATGTGTGAGATTGTGTCAAAGACTCATTGGGACGCGGATCGAGATGACATTGATACCAATTTTGTTCTCTTTTTTCTCCACCTCTGACATTATTAACCCTTTCCTAACAAAACAATTGACGAACACCCTCACACAATGTATTTCCACGAATTCTTGTGAAAGCATGCACATTTCCTCTCAATATTTTGTCATCCTTGGGCACACCATACCTCATATTTCAATCAACCTTCTCACGCAAAGGCAATATTCTTCCTTGGAAAGGAGAAAAAAAAAAGAGAAAAATTGCTAGGCTCAGACGAGATAATCAACTCTGAATGTCCCCTATACCGTTTATGGAGTATTATTCTTATTCCCATAATTATAAGATGTTGCTAATAATAGCGACATCGATGATAAAGACAACAGCAACGACAGGCACTGTGTTATCACAAGCAAACTCAACAACAGAGAGAGAAAAATATTTGATGACAAAAACTTTCATTGTTATGTTTTTTTTAGGGGGTGGAGAAATACCAGTGCTACAATTTATGTTGATGAAATAATCAGGAAAATATGTTGGGGTAAAGCAGGTGTATTTTTTTTTCAAACACGAAAAAAAAGCTACGATCGTATGTATGTATACTTTTATAAAGCTAAAATTTCCTTGGAGCAGGCCTTACTCAATGCAAACCTTCCTTAATTTCATTTTGGTTTCAAGGCATAAGTGAGCCAAGTACTACATAGATGTAGTCATTAAGAAATGAAAATAATAAAGGCGGTAAGGGAAGAGGAGTTTTTAAGGTAAGAGGAGAAAAATTCCTAATAATTAGACTTTTATTTCTTATATTATAGTCTTTGCACGACATTGTATACTACAATCTCAACAAAACATGATAATCACGTCAATTTTCGTGAGAAAGACTTGCCGTAACAGCTTGTACGGTAGACAAAGAAGTGATTAAACTGTCTTTGGAATCAAAGTTAATTGACAAAATAGTATTTGGTTCACATTAAATATAAATGGGACACCACAGTCTAGAAGGAACAATTATTCTCCATTTTTCAACCTTTTTATAGGCTTTTATAACTGGGTGAAGTGTGTACCATTACACTACAGCTTCCTTGATTTTTGCTATTACTATTATTTATTATATATATCATAGTTATAGTTAGTACAGAAAAGTTTCACTTGGAAGAACACAAGGTATTTCATACGTGTTGACAGAGCACCCCTGCCTTTATTATGGTCTCCTCAGCTCCTCTCATATTAAAAAACGCACTGCACGCGCCAGCCCACTGCAATGTCTCATATGCTCTCCCTTACACTTTTATTACTCAACTGTCGCATTGTTCTCATGCTTAAAAATATGTGTAAAAAAAATATAGCCCCAGATTAAAGCCTTTCCACATTACATTAACATAATTCACACAAATGCATACAATGTACAGATATGTACATTATATGCAATATTCCCCAGAGCACGCAGAGTTTCTGTCATCGCCTCTTACCTGCAAAGGGAGAGGCGTACACATGTATTCCTTAAAAATATGCCAAAATATGTAATGTAAACATATTTCAAATGCCAGTGCTCTTTGTCTCCCACTGTGACTTTTTAATCTTGGACTGAACCGCAATAATAATGTAATTAGCACACAGAGTCCCGATGAAAACAAACAAATGCGTAAATTTCTTTGGCCAAAAAAGACACTTTTGAAGAAAAAAAAAACCCTATTACCCTTGTAATAATCTTGACTGGGATCTGACACAAGTGTAACAAAGGAACCTTGCCCACAGGGAGAAATGAAAGGAAAGAAAGAAAATGGGAGGGGAAAAAAAAATTCCTTGCAGATGATCTTGGTTATCACGGGTGGTACAGGAAGCCCAGAAGACAAGATAATAGGACTCTAGGACGGTGAGCGAGACTTAATTTTTTTTAAAGGGATTTTTTTTTTTGATGTGGTTTCGCAAAAAGGACGGAAAAATATCTCACGTAAGTCTCTCAATGATACTTACTACATTTTTCTTTATCATTTTTGTCGTTTTAATTTTTATTTACTTTTTTTTTTCTCAAGTCTTCCCCCAACCTTGGTGGTACTGTTTACTGTTTGGTGTATATCTGTAGATGTAGATGAAATGAGTATGTACTTGTACATAATCGTCCTAAATGGTTGATATTCCATTGTTTCCTTCACCCCACCGCCATTGTGACTATCCTTTTACTTTTTATTTTGTCATTCTCACACATTGCACCTGTAAAAAATTTCCTGTGACCCCTTATAATTTATGTTATTCAAGAACTCAGGGAAGCAGAACTCAGTTTGGATATAAAAGAGCGAGAAGTCTCAAAGTCCCTTCAGAATCAATCATTTGCTCGTATTCAACTGTTGATCTTCCAACCTTTTCTACCTCTCCTTCAGACACCACAAACTGCGAAAAAACAAGCTCAAAATGGCCCGAACAGCCCTGGTGAGTTTTAAATTGTTGAAACAGTGCTTAGTTTCATAATAAAAAAAATTCAAAATTTTGAATCACAAACTGCAATATTTTTGTGCGCGTTTTATTTTCTAGACCGCTTTTGCCCTCTTGGCCTGTGTAGCCGTCACACTCGCCCAAGTCTTGCCTGCAAGCCAAACCGATGGACAACCCCGACCTGTGTCAGCAGCGGGACAAAAAGGCGGTGATCTTCAAACTGCCAACTCCTTCTACGGTGGCTACTACGGCGGCTTCGGCCATCCCTTCTATGGAGGCTATGGATACGGTGGCTATGGATACCCGGGCTTCTACGGCCATGGATTCTATGGAGGCTATGGATATCCATTCTATGGCTGAGCATCTACCATTTCATCTTCCTTGTAATACTTCTGAGCACATCACCTTCCCTTCTTTGTGATTTGATTCGACAGACTTTCCATTATAAACACACCCTCACTTTTCTCCCTCCAAATTCCTAACCTGAGATTGAAAACTGATATTCAACACTGAGCTTATTACTGCCTTCAAAATGTTTTGTTTTATTCAATTGTAATTGGCTTCTTTGTTTGTCTACCTCTTCATTTCTGGCAAAATAAAATTTGCACCAATGGAACACAACCCTTTATCTCTTTCTGGCTTTTTGTGCATACTACGTAATATGCAGGCTCTGAATCTGGAGTCAAAATAGCATAAGATCTAGTTTTTCATAGTTTTGGTTTCTCATAAACGCTCTAGAAAACAAGGATTCTCCCCTTTTTTTAAGAGTCAATGCAACCGCCTCAAAATTTTAGCCCCGAATGAACTGAGCAGTTCTCTTTCTACCCACAGTTTTTTTTTTGCTTCCTGTAAAATTTTATCCAATGGAATTGAGCTGTTTAACATTCATATGTGTCCTTAAAAATGAAGGAGTGGCTCAATAAAAAAAAACATTCCATGACATTTCCTTACATCTCGAACAAAGAACAATAATTTCCCAGAAGAGCGCTTTAGACAAACATTACTTGAATATCGGTGTGGGCATCATCATATAATAAAATCTTTGTATTAATTTACAAGATTTGAAAGGTCTTTTGAAAAAACTCCACTGGAAAATCTTGCTGGCAGAGATTTTTTTTAGGTAGGTTGCTAGATACAGATTGACGAAATTAGAGTTTTAGGAAATTATTCAGCATCCAAAGGTTTCATAGTGCAAAATACGGCTTTATTATACTGAATTGCAAGTGGCACTCGAAATAAACTCTGGCGTCCAAGCCTTTGTCAGGCATCTCTTACCCATTTACGACTGTCACCCCGTGGTAGTATAAAGTAAATTAGGAAAATAATAACATTGTGGCAAAAATGAGGCCTTGCCGTCAACGGGGAAATGATTAAGTCACATTTAACGTGATACAATTGGTTTGGGGGTGCAAAATTTAATAAAGAAGATGCTTGAGTAGTGCCGTACGTTCCTATTAATCCTGTCAAATTTGACAGGGAATGGACAGGTACGCTAATAAGATTTAGATAAATGAGTCTCAGTTGAACTGGAATCAGTATCTCGTCCATGTAATCGCATGTCTCGTGTCCAACGGGCTAAAAATTTCCCAAATCCTATAGCAACTCCCAAGCTCTTTCGCAAACTAGACTTGAAAGTTTCTCTTCCGTAAATCCCTCCAACTCTCTCTCTTCCATGATTCCTGGAACAAAGAGATGGTCAAATTTATGAAGCATATACATATGGGCCTGCATTGGCTCCCTAGTGCCTACAGCAATCCCGTCAACGTAAATGATTCCCTAATGATCAGTGTCAGGATGTTGCGAAGGCAATGAAGAATCCGACTGCAAAGAATATTAAAATGCCCAAGCAAAAACGTCCCTAGTCCTCCTGAAGTGCTTCTAATTAGATTTCTATATTAGATACTTAATTTTCAAAAGCCAATGATATTTCCGGGATCGTGCTAATTGCTTGTTTATTTATTACATTTATGCTTCCCTACGGGGTACATTTCCCTTTCATTAACGTTTTCATTAACTGCATCAGGAGTTTATCCTGTTCATTGAAAATGCCAAAGTTGAGCTGTCACTATGTCTAAAGATTATATTTCCCCCCAGCTGCCAGGAGCTATCACAGTCCCCCTGTGATCTTCCCACGTTTGACATTTGAAGCCCAATTTTCGTGTAGAGTTTTGAAACGCTAATTCATAGCTCCAGGCAAAATAAATTGGCAAATACGGAAAAGTTTGCAAAAAAAAAAACAACAAGGATGTACAGATTTATTTGTCAGGATTTCAAAATCACATCACTTGAAACACGACAAGAAATATGCAACAACAAATTAGGACAATAATTTACAAGGGTTTGATAGCGCAAGTAGTACAATCATAAATGATATTTAAATAATCTATTGATTTAAATGCGAATCAAATAGAATAACAAGCAAACATTCAGAGAAGTCTACATATAACTAAAGCACTTAAATAAATAGTGAACATGTAGTATAACAAATAATAACTAAATGTCAAATTTGCAATTGAAAATGATGACATAAGTAGAACAAATTGGATAGGTATGGGTACTTTGGTGTCCCATCACTTCCTCCAAATTGCCCGGGTAGTAACTGTAAAAACAAAATCCCCCCCTTTAATGGCTGAGTCCAACCCTAGGAGGAAATGTGCGTTGTATACATATTTTTGGTGCACATGACTCAGGATAGCGTTAGCAACACGTATGAGCAACCACATTTGAGGAGTAATAAAATGTTACAGTACAAAAAATAATAGTAGTTTATAGTGAACTACTAATAATACTTAGAGGTTTCCCATAACAGCTTTTTTTGTCTCCTAACTATTATGATTATATCGGAGGACCAAGAGATTTTAAAGGACATAGTGATAGTGCAACTTGGTCCTGATCTAATCCTATCACCTTGCCCTGCTCCCTTTCAACGGATCACACACGGCGGAAAATCACTTATAACAAGAACATATTCTCTTTCCCTGGAAATCTTTTGCTCCAAAATAAGAAAAGGGTACTATATTGAACTCTTCCAATAATATATTAGTACGGAGTGGTCAGGATCCATAATCTACAACGTTCCCCTCGATTGGTGATAGTTTCACTGCCCTCACTATCAAGATATACGGCTATTCCAGCAACATCCACATCCCATTTGGTCCATCTAATAAAATCCTACTGCTATACGTAGCTTCGGATTTTCTCTCTCTCTCTCTCTCTCTCTCTCTCTCACTCTCCCCTTTTGTCGGTGGAGGCAAAGGGTAATGCGGACTTGGAAATTGTGCTGGATGACGAGGAAATCGGATATGAAGGGGCGGGGGAAAGCAAGTGGAAAATATCGCTCTCATCAAAGACAATCGCTCTGTCTATCACATTGCCATCCCGTACAAGTGCTATGCAGCTACAGTGCTATCTCTCTATAACAAGTCTCTTTATAACAGCATTTCTCTATAACAACATTATTTTTTCCGCCCTTTGTACATATAAGGTACATATTATATGTTCTATACAACAACTTTCCCCTGTAACAATATTTTTTGCCATTCCCTTCAGTGTTGTTATAGAGAGACTCCACTGTATTCGGACTGCACCATTGTGTTACAGCTATGGTTTCACGGATGAAATAATACTTTTCCTCCACTTTTCCCTCCAAAATTGAAAAGAGTAATCGTCACTGTAAATTATTACTATAATTACGAGAGGCTAATACGTAATGGGTAAGAATAGAGAGAGGGAAGCCAGGCTCCTATTTCACCGGTACTTTTTGCTTTGCACTAGGCAAAAATTTACCATGTAAAAGATAGCCAATTTTTCCAAGTGCAAATAAAAAAGTACGGGTGAAACAGGGGCCAGGTTCTACTTTTTTTTTTTTTTTGGTAATAAGATTTGTGTATACTGGAGAAGGTGCGTTTACCGGGAGAAAGCTGGCGGAGGGAAAGTAATTGACAGTACAAGAGTGATTATATAAAGGCTCGCATGCCGTGGAAAGCTTGATAGCTTTCCATTTCTATAAAGCTGTATCGGAAGTTAATAAAATGGGATTTTGTGGGGGGGGGGAGGTTGAAAGGATACGTGAATTACTATTAGGAGGAAGAAGAGCTGGAGGAGGAGACGGTGTAAAGAGTTCCATTGCCGGACATGGCTTGTTGGGTCTGACCAGGAATGTCTACGGTTTCCTTGGAGCTTTCATTAGTAGTAAATTTCTCGGTGATGATCATAAAGGTGGCATTTGAGGTGGGCGAGCTCTCAAAGAAATTGCTGGAGCGTGGATGACTCCCTTGTGTCTCTCCCACCTTGGAACTTCCGCCTGGGGAGGAGGCATGATTCATTTTCGAGCTCCTCTCTTCTTCCTGGTGGGTGGAGGGTGAGTGAGGTTTCATGTGACTATTATAGTGTCCCACTCTTATAGTGTCCGTCCCTTCCCTGGAGTCTTCCGGGTAAGTCTCATTGACCACATCATCCTCCATGGGAGACTCTCCCTCCGTGGAGGAAAAGAGGGGCTGGCGACTGGCGAATTGGGAATAATGTCCCGGGCTTGAGGGTTTCTTCTGTTGATGTTGTCGCTCCTCCGATCGACTCGTCTCTCTCCCGGTGCTCGTCGTGGTCGTTGTGAGACAGACGCAGGCGGATGGGAGGAAGACGGAGCGAACGACGGGACACCGATCGGGATCTTCGGGATCAAAGACAGCTAATCTTTGGGCTGTGAATCGCTGAACACATTTCGAGTACTTGAGTGTTGACTCTAATCTACCGTCATCCTTCCCACGAGTTTCCGTCTCCCCGGACTTTTTGTCACCATTGAGACAGGCCAATCCCTGGCAGGTGGTCGCCGATGGAGAACACAAGCTAATGTGAGCTTTTTGCTGCCATATCTTGGTCTGCAATAGCAAGAAATAAACATTCAAATATCAGAGGTGGCCAAAATATGTACATTGAATTTAGAATACGTGTATTTGGAAATTTAAAACACATTGTCCTATTTTGTAAGTGTATTTTCTATACGTATTTTTAATACATTGTTGTATTTTGTAATTGTATTTTCTATACGTATTTTTAATACATTGTTGTATTTTGTAATTGTATTTTCAAATACAGGTATTTTCTACACGTATTTTTTAATTTGTATGTAAATACACGTAATTTTTTGGAATTATCTGGCTGTAATTTGTAGTTTAAAAATGCACCAAGGCGATTTGTAATTTTTTGATTTCAAATGAACGCATATGATATATATTATATTTTAAATACATGTATTTGTATTTTTTAATTAAAATACGTATTTAAATACATTACTAACTGCAACTACTGATGTATTTTGCAATTAAAATACGTATTTAAATACATTAGTAGCTGCTGATGTATTTTGTAAAAAGTATTTTGTGTTCGACTCAAAATACAATTGTATTTTGTAATTTGTAACTAAATACTCGGAGCAACCAAATGTAATTGATAATTTGTAATTCATATTTCCGAGTGTATTTGTATTTTGTCATTAAAGTATGCATATAAATACCTTACTAGCTACTGGTGTATTTTGTAATTTGTATTTTGTGTTCGACTCAAAATACAATTGTATTTCGTAATTAAATACTTGGGAAACAGCCGAATGCAATTATAAATAAATTGATAAATAATTCAAATCTCCGAGTGTATTTGTATTTTGTAATTAGTATTTGGAACTAAAGTATTTTGGTCATCTCCGTCAAATATGCACTCCATTCTCCCGCAGTCATGTAGGTACACTCAACAAAAAAAAATGTTTGCTCTCGCAATCTTGCGTATGCCTATGTAACTGGTTTTCGAGCCCTAATAAAGTCACTTTATAATCTTTCGTAATTCGTAGCCACAACGGAATAAGTCCGCCCCACAAATTATTAACAGTCCAGCAGTAGCGTTTTTACGACATTCCAATAATTTTGCCTGACAATAACTCAAACTCGTAATAATTTAGTTGGAAAGGGACCATAATGCCCAAATGATCTACACTTCTTTCCAATTGTCGTAACTTATCCAGGGCTGAAATGGGATAGGATCACTTCCGGAGGCAATTTCATGCTCCTATGTATTCATTCACCGCAGACTTTCCCTATCCTAACAGATTCTCGAGGATTGGTGGGGGAAATTGTAGGGGATAAGAAAACAAAAACAAATAATAGTAAATTCAAGGTTGTTTGTATCTGTTTGCAATGTTCTTACCCAAAAATCCCCTCTCTCCCTGATGTAGTACTTATTGCCCCAAAATCCTACATAAGTGTTTACATTTTGGCAATCGCGTATAGGATAACACAATAAGGAATTGAGAGCATGGAGGAGGAAGGAATGGAATTTCCATGCCTCATGTATCAGATGATGGTGCGGAAAGCTTTATGAATAGAAAAAAGGATGATGTAGCAAGTGGTGTTATACTTGAAATTAGATTTAACCCTCATCCCGCCCTTTACCAAACCAGATTGACGTCCACTATTATGCATGGTTTCCTGCCCTTTCAAATGTTGATCATTATTTGCTATTCTTCTGCACTTCCTTCTCCCCAAACAAATAATCGGATTGAGGAAGAACCCAGAAAAGAACAGCCTCCTTACATCGGATGATTTATTCAAAGGCAAAAAAAAAAAAACCTCGACTGTGAAATTGGGTGAAATTTGGTGATGAAGCCAGATATATTCCCCCGTTTTTCTTCTTTCTTATATTTTCTTGTTTTTCTACCATCCATCCTTCATCATCCTTGTAGGACTGTTACCATTTTTAATGATGACAGCATAAAAGATTTCAACACCTTTTTTTTTCTATACAAGTTATTTCCTTCAAAAAACGTCCTTGTTGCTCATCCTTATGCAAAGTGTCATCGAGTGTGAGCACACACGGTTCGATGCCGGATTCATTTATCTCCACGAATTCCCCCTTGTTATTATTATATCGTTTATATGCCAGCATTAACATGCAGACGTGGGGAGACACTCGGCTGTCAACATTCATTTGACAAGCCATCATTCAGTGTCGGGATGTTGGCAACTAAATCCTTTGATACCGTGTCCGGCCCTTCCTTCTGGTCCATTTAATCTTCTCCACTGATGGCCAAATTTTTTTTTTTCCAAGGGGAGAAATTACCATCTTGAGGCAATTGGACTGAAGGTGACGTTTTTGCGTGAAACTGTTACAATTCCTAAGATATACATATGTACTAACAGGTATGTATTTCTGTATATGAATGGGTAGCTACATAACATGTGCACAGTACAGTCGTATTTCCTGGCCCTTCTATTCCCTTCGTCATACTTTATTTTTGCCACCCCATAAATGTGGAATATGCATTGGACGGCTTGGATTCATCATCCAGACAACCATCCAATTTCCTCCTGTGCATGTGAACATATTGATGCAGCGACCGAAAGAATAAGACGTCCTGAAGCTTAAAAGTGAAGCTCCAAATTTTGTACACATGACTACGCTTCATTACATGCAGAATTCAGTCACTCTTGCTGCAATGGAGACATGTTGAAGGGAAACTACAATGGTTTTTTTTTGCAGGAAGCTGTAGATAATGACCTCACGTATGTATGCACAGACAGAGAGGTTCATAAACTAATGGTCTAAAATTTAGCTATTTCTCTCTTCCTCGTCCTTCCTTCCCCTTAAATGTATACCGACTCAAAATCTGCGGATCGATGAAGAATGTGCATTTCCAGAACTGCTCCCTCCCATTCCTCGTCCATTACTTTTTTCTGTTCTTCTCCTTTCTTTGTCTCCCTTCAACATCCGCCCCCCCCCTCGAAAGGCTGAGAAGTCAGTTCCAGTAACTCCACAGAATCATGTATAATAATGACAGCATACACACACAGTGCTGCTGCAGAATCATATGTCTCATTACTCTGTCGGAGACATCTGACACTGACCAAAAACAGGGACTTTTTTCCTCTCCTTTTGCCCCTTGACCCATTAGCTGTGAAGAATTCCCATCTTTATTTCCTTGTAAATAGTTAACCCTATGCAGCACCCGGAAGTAGTACTCCGCACCACGTGTCGTAGGCCACTATTTATTGGACGACGATTATTTATTGGGTTTACCCTGTTACAAACAATATCCCGGAATCTCCGTCCAAAGGAAATCCGCCGTGATTATTTGCAAGGAATGGCAAAAATAATAAACTGAGATCCTTTTCTCACTCCCGCATCATCTCGAAATTCCATTTTTGCTCAATATCAAGGATTAGCACAATTCAAAAGAATGCGTGGCTTTTTTTAAACACACAAACAGCTCACTAAATATTTAAATGAGATACCTGTAAAATAAATGAGCTAAAATAATGGGCTTCACAGTGCTTTAACAGCACCGATCTGGAATATGGGAAGGATTTCTGCTTAAACAAATTCAGCATGCTTTTGCACGTTTTTCGAATTCGATTTTCCGGGGTCTTTGGGGATGCCCCAATGCAGATTTATGGTGTAAACACATGAATAACTATGTCAATCCATTGTTTGATTGCCACAGAGCTGTTAGATGTACCTAAATCTAACAGGGATTCTCCATCAGCTCACTCACAATCAAAGCACGGACTTTGGTCCAGTTCACCCCTGAGGATAGAATAATGACTATAATAAGGGCTATATGGGAAAGCCTACCAGGAAAAAATTCCTGCTTCCATACCCTTGGAATATGTTATTTATCCGTACATATGTTCCTTATAATGAGGAATATAAGGAGTAAAAGAGTCTGGAAATGGCTTTATAATGGGCATATAGGAAGGTACCACGAGAAAGGGAACCCTTTTGGACCTTACAGCCACGGATAATTGGGGGGTAGTTAAAAGATTGACTCACTTGAAGAATGATCATCCAATCGCCATTCTCATTCCTCGCCCAACCGGGAAGAACTGTCAACTCGTCCGTGTCACACACAGGTTTCCCTTGGAACGATCTCCAAGCCCAGCCGGGTGAGCGTCGAGCACTGCTATTCTTACCCACTCCGGCCGTGTCGTATTGGACATCCATCTTCGGTAAGGGAGCTATCAGATGTGACATGAGGGCTGTGCAACGCGATGCAATCTTTTCAGCCGCATCCCTTGTTTTTACACGTATCATGAAAAGAAACAGAAAGAAATAGACAAACGCTTTTTTTTTCAAGTGGGAGGAGGATCCTCTTTCCACCGCCTTTCAAATTTTTTTTACACAATTCCCCTCCACTCCTCCTCCTTTCTCCTTACAGCTAGTATACCCCAACCATTTCCTGTCAACCAAAGAGACATGTCTCGTCCGTATTATATTTTGTGCGGTTTCAGTGTCCTCTCTCTCTGTCTCTTTCTCTCTCTTTAACTTTCCTTCTTTCTCTTTCTCTCTCTCCCTCTCTCTCCCTCTCTCTCTCTCTCTCTCTCTCTCTATCTCGCTCCTTCTTTCTCTTTCTCTCTCTTTCTCTCTCTCTCGCACTTTCTCTCTCTTTCTCTCTCGCTCTTTCTCTCTCACTCTCACTCTCACTCTCCCTTACTCTTTCTCTCTCTCTCTCTCTCTCGCACTTTCTCTCTCTTTCTCTCTCGCTCTTTCTCTCTCACTCTCCCTTACTCTTTCTCTCTCTCTTGCTCTCTCTCTCTCTCTCTCTTGAACTTGAACTTGAGAAAAAAAGGGACATGAAGGAAGCTTTGGATTTTGTTTTCATTCTAACTGGTCTCATGTGTTTTTGCCTGACCTTGTTTCCTTGAAACATATGGTGTCACTCTCTCCATGTAGTAACAATGGTTGAAAGGCAATAGGAGAGAAACAAGTAAAACTATATACCACGATCATTTCTTTCACCGCAGACACGGAAATCCCGGTAGGGGAAAGTATGCTGTTGGAGATAAAAAAAAAAAATGAAAAGAAGAGGGAAAGGAGGAAGAAAAAGGGGGAAAAAGACGAGAAAAAATGGGAAGATGAGGATGATTATGGAAATGGAAAAGTATAATAAAATAAATCCAAGCATAATTGTGTGAAATGGTATTGTTGGAGCGCTATACATTAGGAGCGAAAATGGATTAGCGCTTAGAGGAGGGCAAGAAGGAAGGAGGTAGTGGATACACCCCAAAAAAAAACAATTGAGCAACATTTGTGAGTAATAAAACAATATAAAATGGCTTACAATGGGTATTGTTTGGTAACTGGACAAAATCCGAATCGGTTGAACTTTTCGCATTTCTTGGGTAATTTCATGAGTCCCTTGGGCGGGGTGGGTCCGGGTTTGGGAAGCGGTTTGGCTTTCTTGTAATTGTAAATCGGATATTTCTTCCGATCCGACTTCTTCTCAATGCGAATGCCGGGAGGAAGCCATTCCTCCACCAGCTCCGAAGAGGCTGTGGTGGATGAGATGGTGGCGGAGATCCCGTGGAATTTTTTCCCTTTGGATGGGAACCGATGCCTTGTTTTCTCTTTCTGATGCTCTCGTGATGATATCTTTTTCCCACGATTTCCAAGGTAAACGATGTCTTCCTCTGAGGAACTCGTCTCCTCCACACTTACATCCTGTTGGCCGGCTCCCCCAACATTCCCCTGTGGCTGTGACACTGATCCCGTGATAATTTGTCGATCCTGTCGAAATGGTTTCTCTCGTCTAGGGCTTCCATTTGAGCTCTCCTCCAGCTGGGTGGCCGTGTGGACCTCGTTCTGCTCCTGGTTATTATTATTACTATTTGGATGATGGGACTGAGAAAGATTGGGATTGTCCTGAGGGTTGCTGGGATTAAATGCAATGCTCCAGGGATTGAAGTACTGTTGATGACTGTTGGTGTAGTACGGCTTGGTGGCGGTGCTTCCAAAGTTGGCAGCATATTGATCGTAGGAAATAGGGCGAAATCCTGATTCAAATCTGGGACGAGTCCTCCCTTCTTCGGCGTGAAAATGAGCTGTTTTATCTCCCCCAACATCTTTACTACTGGGATCCTTCCCTTCCACATTCCACTTGTCATTTCCATAGAGATTATAACCACCATTGGCATTTATATGACTTCCGTAGTCAGAAATAACTGTCGTCTCCAAAAAGGAATTCAGCTGAGGGGAGGGACGGAAATCTTTTATCTTTTTATCCTTCCTCGAACTCTCCTTGTAAACTTTGATGTGCTCATCCCCACCATTGTTGTTGGTCCCAACAGTCCCATGCCCAGAATGCTGACTTTCACTAGGCACCACAACGGACCAGGCTCCGCCGCCTCCCCGGACCTTGTGCTTTTTGTGGTAGTGTTGATGTGCTTCTTGATGTGTTTGTTGAGATGTTTGTTGATGTTGAGATGTTTGTTGTGTTTGTTGCTGGTTCTGCTGTGCCTTATGAAAATTACTGTTTTCCAACAATACCCCATAATGCGGGTTGGGAACGGTGGTTGGAGGGTCGGCAAAGTTACCCTGGAGGGAGGTGGGGGATGCCAACAAGGGCGGTTGATTATTGGGTAAAGGCGGAGGTGGCGGAATCCCACCGGCGCTACCCTTTAAAATATTTCGGGAACCTCCGTTATGGTTGCTGTCACTACTTCCGGCCAGTCCCAGGACATGGCCATTTTGAAAGAGAGGGATTGGAGGAGGGTAAATGGGGATGAGAGGGGACAGGGTAGGAAGGGATGCCATGGGTACAAAGGGACTCCCTTGAGGACTAGGCAAAGGAGGACCAACAGACTCCATATTATCCGGTTTCTTGGACTTGGCCAAGCCATCTGCATCCAGGGGGGAGCTGGAGGACTTGATGGGATGGGCCACAAGGATCCCCTGCGAACTCCCCTGCTGAGCCGAAGGAGTGATGAGAGGGGCTGGGATGGGGGTAAATTTCGAGGAGGGGAACGTCGTGGGCCATGGCGGACGAGCTCGGAATAGAACGGCTAGGGAATTTAAAAAGGGTTGACCCTCACAAGGACAAAAGTTGAGGAAGATGACCAGGAAGGGTAACGCCTTGTGCATGATATTCCCACCACCCCGGCGAGTCTTCCGTCTACTTTTCCAGTATTCCATCCTGGTGACTTCGTGACGAGGTAATTAGAAAGGGAAATGACAAGAAATAATACTATTATTTCAGACAATTTGGCCTTGTAAGGAGGAAGAATAAACGAAATTAGGGAGAGCGCACACCCACGGGGACTGGGGAAGCATATGGTTTTTCGCATATGCTGTTTCTCGTATGGTTTTTCGCATATGCTGTTTCTCGTATGGTTTTTCGCATATGGTTTTTCGCATATGGATTTTCGCATATGTAAATGTCTTATTACCCTAATGCTATTAATCAGTTCAGATTGACTCCATGAATTTGTGTCCACTAAACTTATTAATTTTGAGTAATATCACGGGGGACAATAACAGTCTAATGTCTTTTCTCAGTGTGTATGGTCTAATTTTCCAGGGACTGATCTGATTACAAGGAAAGTCTTCGCCTTGCCCCACTTTCCATCAAATGAGAGCCCGTGCAGTGATAATTCTAGCAAAATCGCTATTACAGACAGTAGGCTGTTGTGCGAATTTGTAGTAACAGCAATGGCCCGGCCAATTAGTGAGTGTCTCCCAATCACTGTTCATACACATGTCAGACTACTACTTCTTCTGTCACACAAAAAGGGATCCTCTTAAGGACTCTTCCTCCGGAGCTTTACATCCGCACTCAGGGAGTAACCAAGGAGGATATTCAATTAGGCTCACTGTCACCGCGGAAATTGAATCAATGTGAGGCACTCCCAAGTCCCATAAATTCAATGAGAGCTTATTAAGTAAATCAATTGCCACACTCTTCGATTACTCCAACTTGGGCTACGGAGCACTCATTCTTCATTTCCTAATCACGGGAATAATGCGGTGACGTTGAGACGGGCCTTTCAAGGGCACCGGAGAGCACCTTTAATATTGGGGAAAGACGTAAGCAAACACTTAGAGAGACGTCCAGAGCTACACACACTTCCACAGAGACACTTGGTGGGATATCTATATCTAATAGAAATGTGGGACACAATTTTTGGCAGTAATTAGACTAATAACGTTGCTTTCAATTAAAACAACCTTAAGTGGAATTAAGAGGAGCGGGAGCCTCGTGGTCCGCACATGAACTGGAGAGTGTTTTTTGGAGACACAAGCTCAAATGTTAGGATTCACAAACATCACGGGGAGTGTTCAAGAGTGAAATGACATCGGAGGAATGAAATTGAATTCTCATATGCGATTGTTTACAGGTCGTGCTTTTCATTATTTAGGCTAAGACTTCCTCTAACGTCACCCTTGAGTCTCCTCTAATTCATTTCCCTCAACCGAGAGTAAGAAAGAGAGTGGTTGGAGAAAAACCCTTCCTGTCCCAAAGTCTCTCTCATCCTCACTTTGAAAGGGGTTTTATTTCTTTAGACAGGGCAATTATTATATTACAGCAATTTAATAAAAGTGTAATAGGGCAAATGCACATATGTACATTGTAAAAAGTTTCCCTTCTCTCTCACCCTCCCTGCTCCCCCTCCTCTGACAACGTTTTTTCTTTCACTACGATGTCCGTTCCGAGTCAAGTGATTAAATGTTACAATAATACTGCATTGTTAGTGGGAGCAATTTTAATATTCGTCTATATGTGACTATTGTTGTTCTTACGGATATTAATGGTACCAGTATGTTCCTTGAGTGCACTATACCACCAAAGGTATATTTTTACAGGGGAAATGGTCACTGGGAGTCATACATAAATATACATACGTCTCATATCCCTTTCAAATGAGAGAGAAAGAGATGTGGGCGATTCATATATTTTTTTTTTCAAGTTTCTGTGCCATTTCCGCTCATTCTTTGTGTTTTTATGCCTCTACAACCTTCACTTGTTCCGATTTTTCTCACAGGTTACACTCTCACCGTATGTAACTACGTGTCTATAGCGGATTTATGACACTCTATCAATCTTGTTCCACCTATCATATTTTTCCCCTCTCCTTTTTATGCATACAGAATGACCCCTACCGTTTTACTTTTTTTTTAAAAAAAGGGGTAATCACCGCAAAAGAAACTTCATGTATTAGCTTGGTGATGAAAGTCCTTGCAGAAAGAAAGAGAAAAGGGAAGAAAAATTGGAGTAGCTGGGGTGGATTAAATTTTAATTTTTATAAGTTATTATTGCAGCTATAATAATCATGGGATATTGTTGCGAACTTGGCCTTTTGATATTTAATCGTTTGCAGGCCATTGTCACACTAATAATAGTTGGGGTACTAATAATAGCCACACATTATTGCTTCCCTTCTGATTTCCGCCGTTTTCCTCCAAAAAAAACATGGTGTGTCCGTTTGTTTATTCAAGGGTCAATACGAAATGGCTGTTGTTGTTCTTGCTCCCCTTGTTTGCAATGAAGCGTTAAGGACTATTTTATGACAATTTTTTGATGTATGCCAACCCAAAAGAAAGAAAGCCAAGAAATGGAGGAAATGAATACATGCGGAATTCTAAACGCTTTGCAAATCCAGGTATATGTCCCATTTATACATGGCTGAGTCTGACTGGAGCCGTGCTGAAAAAGACTCTCAACGTCCGTTAGATGAATATTGAGTAGTAATAAATGGGGGAAAAGCAGGGAAAGTGGAAGGGATGGAGAAAATGCACGGGAGACAGAGAAAGGGAGAGAGCAATAGAGGAAAGCTCTTATCGTTGTCGTTGTCGTCGTCGTAATCAGAGCTAATGAAAAGGTCACAGCCTTACAACTTATTTTACGGGGCCGTAAAAAAAAAAAGTATGGGAAATGTAGGGAGGACAAATCCCTGCAGTGATGTACATATATAAGTATAAGTAATGACTCCTCGGGAAAAAAAGACCCACCAACCACCGCATCAACATCATCCATCAATCAAACATCTCGATCTTGACAAATTTTATAGCTTCACAAAACGACCACCGCCACCATAAACAACCCACACATACTCTCACTCACCCTCTATAAGCCGCACAAACTGATTACAAATGCATGGACATATGACAATATGTACATATACATATGTGAATATATGTATATGTTCACTTTCCGTCATACTAAAAAAAAATCAGTGTACAAGGAGAAATGCTGCACAATGGCTGGGAGTAGGAGTTTTCTTTTGTGAAGAAAGGAAAGCTTCTCTAACCCCAAAAATGTATATAATTTCCACTAAATGCATTTCAGCTGTTATTGCAGGGAGAAGGAATCAAATAATCACACATTTCCCTTAATCAATTTCGTCTTCATTATTATTCTTTTTTTTTTTTTTTTTTACTTTCAGAACTGCAAAGGACATGTAAGTAAGAAGAGAAGAATGGAGAGGGAAACAAAGTGGAAGGAAAGGGTTGGCTGAGTATAAGCTTTGGAGGTGGAAGGATGAAAAAGAAGAAAAACAAGTTGTAAATGAGGCACTCAATTAGGTCAGCAAGCCGAAGAAACACTTTTTCCTTTGTGTCCTTTCCCCCTCGCCGTTCTCACATGCGATTCTCACATGTGAATTGTACACACTCCAAGTGAGTACAGGAAGAGTATAGCCTATATGTATATGCCACATGTCGGTATGGATATGCACGTGTGTATACCTTTACATGGTAGGGATGATTGAACTGTTGACCTTTGAAAAAAGTTGGACGAGTAAAAGTAAAGAATGAAAGTTAGAGATTATAAACTCAGCTCGTGAGTCATTTTTCAAGATTTCAAGTTTTTGTATTACTCTTTATTAAAACATTTCATCTCCCCTTATGTCCCTTCTGCATCTCTTTTTTTTTTTCACTCTTCCTCTTTTAATAATACATTAAATTATACAGAAGATGTTGAGGACGTATAAATAAAATAATAATAATAATAGCCGTTAACATGTTCAAGCTGGAAGATGCCAGCCACAAAACAACAACAAAGTACACAATGATAGTAGTAACAATAATTACAAAAAATAATTGAACTTTCCATCTTTCCAAACGTCAAAGTCCCTTTTGCGGTTTGTATTAAAGTATTTTGTATTAAGTATATCATTTAATGTATTAACGTAATATTGGTTTAAATAATAATAAACTCCTCTCCCCTGCCTTCCAGTCCGGTTTTTTCTCTTTGTCTGTGTGTGTCTCAAACAAAGTTTAAATTAATGAGTTAACATAGATTTTTTTTTTTTTTTACAGTAGTCAAGAAGTGTTGGAGGTATCAAAAGGAAATTATTGTTGGAGGGATACACATGTACGTTAGAGAGTCTGAGGAAGGTGTCATACATATGTGAAAATAGTCACTAAAAGTACTTGGAAGTGTCAACGGAGAATGAAATAAAGTAATGGAGGAAGTTGTGTTGGTTTTGTTAAATAAATCATACGGACGACAGACCGTAGGAAGTTTCATAAATACTTGTTTCTGAAAAAAAAAATTGTACATTCTTGTTAGTCATAATAATAGTGTTTCAAGGGGGTTGTGCCATACAAATGCCGTCATCTTCTACCTGGTGGCCTATTACAAAAATATCATCTTTACAATGTGTGTATGCAGCATTTATAATCAGGCTTAATCTACATATTTAAAAAAAAACAAAAACTAATACTTAAGAACTACTTAAGAAGACTTAGAAGTTGACTCATTGGCTGGATCCGCTCCTAAAGAAGCTCCGTTCTGTGCCCCCGCAGCCGCCACGATCACCGACTTGAACGACACGGGAATGGCGCTCAAAGATTGCTCATTTCCCCCAGCCAAAAAGGTTGGGAGGACATCCATTCTTGTTTGAATGTGGGCTGGAGCGGATGCTGGAGTATTAATGACAGTTCCCGCTGCCTGCATCGGAGCTGAGGTAGGAAGGACGGAAAGGTCAGACCTTAATTGAAGTGTTTTATCCTGTTCCGCCTTCAGAGAAGAGACACCCGAGAGAATGGTGTGGTCCAGGATGTCACTTCGACGTAACACCTGGAATTGTCCAGCCTGTGTGAGGTCGGAAATGTACAGGGCCGGTTGAGCCTGTCCCCCTGCGATGGAGGCCATCCCCGAGTTGGGGATCCAGAAGGAGCGGGCTGTGGCGAATTGTGGCCTGTTTCGGAGGTCGATGAATTTCCCAGCTAGAAATTTATTTAGAAGGAGAGGGGAGAATTGACTTTGTGTGGAAATGCCATTGTTTTTTAAAGGGGGATTTTAAAGAGTGTTTTTAAGGGGGATTTTAAAGAGTCTTTTTAAAGGGGGATGTTAAAGGGTCTTTTTAAAGGGGGGATGAGGGGGACACAATGACAGGAGGTTAATGTTTTTCCTTGTCCCATTTGTTATGCCCTTCACGTGAAGCTACAAACCTTCATTGGAGACCCGTTGAATGTCATAGGTGATGTCAACGTTGTGAGCCACGGGATTACCGGGAGCATCTGTTCCAGCCACGTGTGCGTGCGGATCCAGGGAGAGTTGTGAGAGAGGAGCTTCCAGAACCAAAGGGGCTGAGACAGGTTGAGAGAGAGCGATGGGCGACAAGGTGTGAGGGGCTCCATACATGACAGGAGAGGCCACTGGAGCACTCCCGGACACTCCGGAGTCATATCCTCCAGCTGGTTTCTCGTAAACGGTTACAGGTGGTCGGACGCCCTAAAACAATTAACAGGTTCATTGTCAGCTCATTTGGGAATGGTGACACACTTTCCATTGCCAATTTCCTCCTCCAACCCTTTAGCCACGGAACGGCCTGAATCCATCATTGGAAACCACAGGACTCTTTTTCGGGGAAGCTCACTGGAGAAAGGGAAAGTGGGGGAAAGAGCTTTACCTGATAAATAATAATTGGTGGTTTGTTCCATCCTTTGGGAGCGACGATGTAACTACTTTTCCCCTTTTGTGAATGACCCTTTGAATGACCACCACCGTTGTGTCCGGCATGAATGGAGGCTTTGAAGGACGGGAGGGAAGAATGGAAGGAGTTGAGAGCGGATTTGGCGAGACCGAGATGGGATTTCAGGGACTGGTGAATGGAGCTGTGGAAGCTGTGGAGTCCACCATGATCCTTTGAAGGACCATGATGTCCTTTAAAAACGTGATGTTCCCCTTTGGGTGCTCCATATTGAGTTTTTGCGGAAGCCTTGGGCGGGGAACTGTACACGGCCTTTGGAGCAGAGGCCTGTGCTTTGGGAGCCGACATGTAAATTGGAGGTTGTTGGAAGATATGAATTGGCTAAGGGGAATATTAAAAAAAAAGAGGCATGTACATATATTAGTTTCCAAAGGGGAAAAATCTGAATAAAATTCTTCCCTGCAACATCCCCCTTTTTAATCAACACGTGCGACAAATGTCCAAAAAAAAAATCCCCTTACAAATTCCCGCTTCTGATGGTTAGTAAGAAGGAAGATTATTTTGGGGGGACGGGGCCCATAAAAAATTAAAAGATCTTACTGGATGTCCAGCGTAGATGATGTGGGGGAGAGGTGCGGCTTTCTTTGGAGGTCCATAGACAGCCTTTGGTGCGGAGTAAGAAGCTTTAAGATCCCCTTTCGGAGGTCCATACTGAGCTTTCAAAGTCGTCACCTTCGGTGGACCATAAGAGGCTTTGGGAGGACGGTACTCGGATGAGCCCACACTGATCTTGGCCTGAGGAGGAACTCCGTACTCAACGTTAGAGGAGGGGGCTAGAGTAAAAATTAATAATGTACTTATTTTCTCTTGACCAAAGGGGGAAATGACCCATATATACAGTGGACATGAGATGATCATATCAAGGGGCAAAAAAATATTTGTGTATCCCATAATCCTAAAATGCCATTATTATTAAATGAGATAAAAAAAAAGAGCGGAACGGGGGTTTTCCCTTTCAAAAAGATTCACCAAAAAAGTTGGGCCAGAGAGTACCTGCGGAAGGAACGCCATAATCACCCTTTGGTGGGCCGTAGGCAACTTGAGGACTGTCCACAATAGCACCGGGAGGGGGACTTACCACGTGAATGGGAGCTACGCGAACAAGATCAGGGAGTGAGACGGAAGAAAAACAAAGAGATACAGGCATTTAGAGCTTCCATGATTTTTTTCATGTATGTATATACATATATACTTATGTATACTATACATATGTATGTGCTCTTCCCAGCTCAAGGGGTTAAGCAAAGGGGGTACCAGAAGAGAACTTACGGTTGATATCCGACTGATAAATGAGGATGGGAAGCTCATGATGGGGAAGAGGGACGTATTTAATGGTTTGCCCTTTAGCTCCTCCTTTCCCACCCTTTCCATAGCCGCCCTAATCATTCACAGAGAATTAAAATAGAAAGTGGAAACTAGTCATTTTGAACCTTGTCAAAGTCAGAGGTAGTTTATACATTAATCCCATTAGAGTGTAGCACCATGCACTATGTGAGTGTGTACTATGTAGGTAGAGAAATAGGATGTAGAAACTGGGAGAGAAAGTGAAAGTGGTACCTTTTTGGGCTTGGGTGGTGGTGGAAAGTGGATCACTGGTGGTTTCTCATTTGTGTAGACAATTGGGCCGGCATACCTCACGCCTTTGGCGGCGGGAGTGGCCACGATTTCGCCCTGATCCGATCCCCCGCCAATATCGTAACCACCGCTGGATAAGCCAATATCCCCACCACTGCTATAACCACCAAAGGAGGAGACATCATTGTAGCCACCGAGACCCGACACGTCCGAATAGCTGCTACCAATTGACGATCCGATATCAGTCACCACCAAATCCTGGGAGGGAGCCCCGTAAGAGGCCCCTAATCCGGAAGTACTGTAACTCCCATCCCCCACCCCGATATCACCCAATCCGACATTTAATGGGGGCTCCGCATGGGTCACCACCACTACTGTGGTGACAAAGAGCGCTAGCAATATCTAGAAGGGGAAAAATAAAAATAAACAAATTAATACAAAACACTGTAAAAATGTCCTGGATGAACTGCCTTTCTCCATTTGCTTCTAATTTGTACGACAAAATTGAACTGCGGACAAAAATCAGGCTCCATTGTACACCCTATCTTCATTTCTAGACAAGCTATGACGTATGAACCCAAAAAGACCTTCCAGATTCAAATGAAGAGGCTAAAAGGGAGATTTAGAATTGACTGCTCTTTGACGTTCTTGGACGTCCTGATTTTTAAATATAATGCCTTCCAAGGCCAGTCTTTGGGAGTAAAGTTTCGGAGAAGATAATTACCACTGACAGATATCACATTTTACCGAGTGGAAGACAAATCAGGGGATGACATTGATACTGTACTTTTTACAATAGTTGAAGATCTTCTGGCATGTAATAAAAATGTTTGCATATTGACAAGAGCAAGAGAAAGATAAAGTCTCACTCTATACGTATAGTATTGAGGGGGAAAAAAGGAGGCTTCAAGTTGGTAAAAATTACTACCAACATGTTGAAATTGGAGATTCTGGTAGCATCCTCTGGAAAACCCGTCAAAGTGAGTGAGAGTGAATTGGAAAAACTCGGACAAGTTTCTATTAGAGTAAACTGTCTTGAGACGAGTATAAAAATTTCTCCCTCACTTTCTCCTTCTCCATCCTTTCCTCCTTTTTTTTTCTCTCTCTCTTTCCCAACTTTTATCCGAGAAAAAAGGGAGTGTCATGCCCGGTATAGGATTTTTCTATCCTCCCCCTCATTTCCCCGTAGCTATGCATTACATACGGGGGAGTAGGATGAAAGTGAAAGTGACAGGATGACACTATGTATACTAATTGTATGTATACTATCACAATATATCCCTTTTTGATAGCCACCATTATTCATATTTTGTCTTGCACAAAGATAAAATACTATAGCTTTCAAACAAAAAAGGCTCTATCACTTTGCCCCTTTGTAGGCGCTCTCCCAAATTTTTGCGACCCTCTTCATCCGTCTCATTCCATGCACCGTTGACACACAAGTTGTTGTTCTTCTTTTAAAAACAGATCTCTATAAAAATACATGGTGGGGGAGGAGAGAAAAATGCATGGGAGAAGAGGAGGATGAGATTTCCCCCCCCCCCTCTCTTTCCTATCCTCGGGGCATTATGATGAGGATCATAGAAGAGAGAAGAGGCAGAAATAATAGAGAATGAAACTGTATCTCTAGTTTTTCATAGTTTACTGGTAAAGAACGACACACCTTTTTACAAAAAAAAAGTTGATCAAACGAAAATGTTTTGGCGGAAGATGAAGTAAGAGAGGGAGAGAGAGAGAAACTCTGGGAGTTGAAGTGCCCATCGTGGAAAGAAATGCTCATCTTTTTAGTGAAGAACAACGACTGACTCCGTCCGCCCATCTCCCTCCTTGCCCCACGTCAATAATGATAAAAAAAACTTTAGAAGAAGAGTGATTTCCCCCTTGCCCCTTGTTGTAAACTTGTTTGGTTGACCTCATTATCAGCTTCACCGTGGGAATTTTCAAGACCAGAGAATAAAGAGTTACATACAGTGTTTTTTGAAATGTGTGTTCTTGTAATGTGGTCGTCTTCTGGGGTTGCGCGGAAGGAAGGGAGCCAAACGTGTCCTTCATCCATTTCAAAGCCATACAGTTATCCCCCTCCCAAAAAAGTTCTACAAACCCTTTCTCCCATCCCTTGTCCAAGGCATTTCTACATAGAAGTCTGACTTAAAATGAAAGAGCAAATAAAAAAACATGAGTTTTCTCTTTTCGTCACTCTCACTCACTACTCGTTTGCCTCCTTTTCCCCTCCCATCTCCTCCCTTTCATTTTGCCATGCTACAAGCTACTATTTGACACATCAAAAACAAGTTTGCACCCTCTGATTTCCATCTCTTTTTCCCTTTCACTCTCTCTCTCTCACTCTCTCTCTCTGTCGTACTTTCATGCTGAACAGCATAAGTAATTCCGGTTGGGACGCGTGTTTGTGTCCTTACGCATTCCGGCACCTTCAAACGCTTTGGGAAGTATTAGAGATAAGAAGAAATGTGCGTGCCCCGCGTCTTGTTGTGTTTATATCACTCCCAAGTCCAAGTTGGTTCAATTTCCCCAATGACCTCAAGCGGACTTCTCCAGAGAAAAACTCCGAACATGACCCGGAAGCTCGGTCAACTCGGAGAAGACTCCACTCATACAAATGATGTAGTTTCCAAGGGCAGAAGGAAAAGGCAATAATGACATTGCTTTCTAATATCCGTCCTCTACACGGACAAAGCTTGGAAAATGAAATGAAATTCCTTGGGTGAAATAGGAACTTTTTTTTTTTTTTGAGGAGGGAGAAAAAAATAGATATTGAAGCTTCTCTCCACACATGATAAGGTGTAAAATTGAAGGAGAAGGAGGAGGACCAGGAAAAAACGGATCTGTAATATAAACCTCTGGAGCGGGAAAGATTAATACGATATTTTGGTGGAAGAGAGCTTGGATAGTTTGAAGAGGAGGCAATAATAAATGGGAGGGAGGTACGGAAATACATACATAGATGATAGTGGCGGTGAGGAGGCTGTAAAATTTTCGTGGTGGAGGAATCCCATCAGTCTCTCTGATGCCGCCACTACCCCCGTAGACTACTAATGCCCTCATCTTGACCTTCTTTCCCCTCCCACCCCCAAACATTCAGTCACCGTGACGGAGAAAGCAAGGAAACTCTCAACCTTCAACTTCTCCTATTTTTCCCTCTCCTTCCCCTCTTTCCTCTCATTTAATGAAGCTCCTCTTCTTGTAGGACAAAAACTAAGGGGGGTAGGCTACACAAGAGATGAAAGAATGGCTGAGAGGGGCGGGGTGCGGACTGTTTATATTCAAAATATGTTCCTCTACATAATTGATTTTACTCCACACTCAACTCCGTCCCTAATTGTTGGGGTCTCTCAAAACTGTCATTATTTATTTGGAAGTTTTTAACTGGGCAAAATTATAAGGATTTATGAGGAGGGCTAGTGCCTTCCAAATGTGCTCAGACTATAAATTTCCATAAAACAATTTTCAAACCTACAGCTTTCCCTTTTCACTCGGAGCATGTAGGCACATGTTAAGGGTTGGGAAGAGAAAGGGAGACATGGAGAAAGGGAGAGAGAGAGAGAGAGAGAGAGAGAATGTGAAATGATCCATCCTCTCTTCGCTCCACTCTGTTTACGCACGTATGTACATATGTGAGTTCTCCTATACAAATAAGGATGTAGAGAGGTGTTTTGGTAAACAAAGTGACACACTCTCTGCTCCTGAACGTGGGCACGTAACATGGAGGAGGTTGGCTGGAGGGAGACATAGTAAGGGAGAGAGAGACAGAGAAGGAGAGAGAGAACGGCAGAGAGAGACAGAGAAGGAGAGAGAGAAAAAGGCCGGGAGGGAGAGACAGAATGGCAGAAAGACAGAGGGAGAGAATGGCAGAGAGAGAATGGCAGAGAGAGAAAGGTAGAGAGACAGAGTCAGGACGGCAGAGAGACAGAGAGAGAAGGGTAGAGAGACAGAGGGAGAGACAGGCAGAGAGAAAGACAGACAGACAGAGAGAGACACAGAGTGAGAGAGAGAGGGAGAGAGAGAAAGGAAGAGAGAGAGACAGACAGAGAGAGAGAGAGAAAGGCAGAGAGAGACACAGAGTGAGAGAGAGAGGGAGAGAGAAAGGAAGAGAGAGAGACAGAGTGAGAGAGAGAGAGAGGGAGAGAGAAAGGAAGAGAGAGACAGAGTGAGAGAGAGAGGGAGAGAGAGAAAGGAAGAGAGAGACAGAGTGAGAGAGAGGGAGCGAGAGAGAAATTACGGAGTGAAATGGAGACTGCGGGGTATAGTAACAGGACAAAGAAGAGCAAAAGAGCTTGAGTGTGAAATTCAATAAATAAATGAGAAATATTCAAGAGAGGAGAAAATCCCATAAAAACACACTCTTTCACGCGGACAGTGCATAAAATGAGCCCTCTGTCCCCTCCATACAATGTGAATTTGGAAGCGTGTATGCAGTCTCACAAGTCTTTTAAGTCCAATGTTTGGATTTTGTATATTGGGACATCCAAGAGGAGAGAAAATTGAATTAAAATACGCTTATTCACATGAATAGGAAACAAATTTATAATCAATAAACAAATAAACTTCCTGGTGGCAATCAACACCGAAAAGTGTTATTCAGCCTCCCTTCTTGTTCTTTTTGCCCCCTTCTTGTCCCACCACCTTTTCCCTTCACGACGGCCCATTGTAGGGAACTGCCTACCACTGGCCCAATTACGGCCACTACACCGGGAGTCCCATGTAGCCTTTTGATTACACTATAGACAAGAAAATCCAATGTACGAGGGGAAAGATTGGGTCTCCTAGGTCTTCCCGGTTGTTATCAGCCGGGAAATGAATGTCAGTCTCCAATCAACCCTTTCACACCCATCTCAATGGAAGCACAACAACTTGAGCCATAAAAAACGGGCATTCACCAGTGAAAAAGACAAACTAGAGACTTGCTTTCTGCGTGGGTTCAATATAAGTGGGAGTAAATAAGGAGAACATATACAAGGCTAAGGAAAATGTGTTTCCGGGAAACGGGACGAATGAAGTAGGAATAAGTGTGTGGGCGAGTGAGTCAAATAATGCTAGTAATTGCTGAATGCGAAGATGATTTCCATGAATCATTTTCTCTCACCTTCTTAGACGGGATTGTAAAGCACCAAAAAAATAAATAAAGATAAGCAAAAGTAAGTGACTGAGCCTGACTTTCAGGGAAAATGTAAAGAACTGGAACCCGGCCAGGTTTGTTTGATCCCAAACACCGACAGGGTAATGAATTAATCAAGTGTCAATTGAAAGAAAATGAAAGGATTCGGTGTCATGAATGAAAGTGAGAATATACGAAAAACTACAATACAAAACACAATCAAGTGGAAATTGCGCTGATACCAGTAAATCTTACGCCTCCTCCGTCAAGGAGCGTAGCAGGTAGAGAAAGGTGAGTAAAGAATACTTAATAATTGAGCAGAAAATACCGGACCGGAATCCTCTTCCTTTGAAAAGGGTGGGAAAGATCCTCCGAATTTTGGAAATGAAAAGGCCGGGAGAGCCCGGCTCTTCCCTTTGAGGGCCCTCACCGGCTCAATAAGCTCACTATTTACCTTCAAGGATACACACTTCCCCTTTCCGTATTATTATGGCAAGATCAGACCAAAAGGGAATCAAAAGAATCCGGGTGATGGCGATATTCATTTTTTTTTTTTGGAAAAAATATCCCTGTAGAAAAACTAGTGGTAATAATAACCCTATAAATTGAAAACTACTGATAAGATATTGGAGTCACAATTTTTGTCACGTCAGTATTATTTAGAAATGAAAATAAGAGAAAATTTTGGCGCAGAAATTTTTGCAAAAAAGAAATTTTTGTATCAAAGATAAATAAAAATAAATGAAGAACTTTTTTCCTCTTGGTTAAACACTTACACTAGGCATGATTAGAATATACACCGCCTCCGACCAAGAGATAGATGAAAGAAGAACTGAAATTAAGAGTTGCTCTTCATACTCCCTTTTATAGTGGGACAGGACGAAGATGCTAAAATTCTGGTGGGGATGGACATGGAAGGGGAATGATCCCCGACCGTAACAATGTCCGAAAGACCTCCTCATCGTCAGATAAGTCCCCTAGCACATGGCACAAGAATAAGCGGATTCTTTCCGGTCATCCCCCCATTCAAAGAGAGAAAGAGAGAGAGAGAGAAAGAGAGAAGAAAATTTCCCCTTGTGAGACAAGCAAGTCCCATCCCAATGAACAATGAAAGTTACCCTAGGGATTATAATGCACATTAACCATCATACAAGAATTCCATATGCACTGTACATGAAAGACCAAGCTCTGATCTTGACTTTGAATGTATATATTCCTATATAAAGATGAACGTTATGAGTGGAAGGGTACAAGGTACAGAGCTCGAGATGAGGAAGAAGGAGAAGTATCAATAACTACATCCACTCACAATTGTCCCACATTACAGTCGTAAGAACAACAACAATGTCAAGGTACGCACACATACTGTGCCATCATCATCACTTTTACTTCTTCCAATGCACTCGCCCCATCCCCACGAACAGATCCTAATCTCCTCATGCCTCATACATACCCCACAATGTGAGGAGCCTGAGCAAGGAAAGTAAATGTTTCCAACAAAAAAAAAAAAATCAAGTCCTAGACGACCTACATAACTTCCGGTTTTTCAATGAGCGCCAACTTTGCAAGAGAAAGTCATTTCGTCCACACACAATCACACGCACAACCAATGGTTTCCACATCTCACATGTGTGTATACCCACCAAATCCATACACTTGCACTTGCTTTGTAGCAGGCCCCATGCCATTCTCTTGGCCTCTTCTAGTATTTATCCACTTATTTTTTTCCTCCACTGTTTTCTCTACCTTCCTTACGAAATAGCATGAGCATGATTTTTAGTATGTAAATCTGCGAACATATTTCTTTTTATTCGGATGAGAGTGGGGAGGCCGAGGAAGAAAGAGAGAATGGAAGGAAACTGACCAGGGAGGGAAGATGTTGCAGAAAAGGAGCAAGGAAAGGAAGAAAAGGGTTTAGGGAAGGAAGAAAAGTGTTAAGACAAGGAAGAAAACGGCTAAGAAAAGGGTTACGAAAAGGAAGAAAAGGAATAAAAGGTAGAAAAGGGTTAAGAAATGGAAGAAAGGGCTACGAAAAGGTAGAAAAGGGTTAAGCAAAGGGTTAAGAAAAGGGTTACGAAAAGGAATAAAAGGTAGAAAAGGGTTAAGAAAAGGAAGAAAAGGGCTACGAAAAGGAAAAAAAGGAAGAAGAGAGGGTTAAGAAAAGGATTAAGAAAAGGAAGAAGAGGGGTTAAAAAAGGAAGAAAAGGAAGAAGAGAGAGTTAAGAAAAGGATTAAGAAAAGGAAGAAGAGGGTTAAGAAAAGAATGAAGAGGGTTAAGAAAAGGATGAAGAGGGTTAAGAAAAGGATGAAGAGGGTTAAGAAAAGGGTTAAGAAAAGGAAGAAGAGGGTTACGAAAAGGAAGAAAAGGGTTAAGACAAGAAAGAAAAGGAAAGAGAGAAGAACAGGGGATAAATCAAGCAAGAATATGTAGAAGAGCAAGAAAAGCGGAGAGAGACAAAGAGAAAGGTGAGGCGGGAAGGATAAGAAAAAACAAGAATAAGAAAATGCAAAGATACAAGGATAAGAAAAATAATAAACTCAAGATAGAGAGATGGTCAAGAGAGAGAGAGAGAGACGACGAAGAGAGGGACAGAGGAGAAGGAAAAAGAGGCAGAGAATAGCCAGTAATAGAAGATGAGAAGAAAAAATATGGTTAAGAAGATAAAAAAAAGATGCTGGTCAATAACAAAAACGATAAGTACACGCCATGCTCTGGCTCACTGCATATTTCATGGCAATTTACTGGTAATTGAGCAATTGCAAAAAAAAGACTACCAGCAGGAGGCAGAAAGAGTGGAGCATAAAGCCCCAGCCTAATTAGACGTCTTTGCTCACGTACACGAAGACAGCAAGCAGACCAAAGAAGGATGGCTCCCAGTTTATTTTGGAGTAAAATGCTCAAAGTAGATACAACGGGCTGAGGAGGCTGTTACAAAGAGTTTGAAGTGAAGCCAGTGCATGATCATGATCATCTTCTACTTCATTTGTTCATCCACTTACTCCAGTCTTGACGCTACCCCATTTCTTTTTTTTTCTGCAAGACATTTTTTTAAAATATCTCTGGTTAAACCGAGAGAGAGAGAGAGGAAAGTATATGAGATATTGCTACTGCACATTCACTTTGGGAAGGAGGAAGGTGTAACAAGAATATGCTACTAATCATTATTATTCACCACCATCTTCTCCCCCATCTTAACTTGTAGGGGCTGAACGTGAAGAGGAAAAAATGTTCATGTAAAACCTATGAGTATTATTATCGTTGTTTATTATTTTTCTCACCCAAAGAGTGAAGAGGAGATAGAAAAATTGCATGTCAAAATTAATCTTTCTCTGAGGATAAGCAGACCAACAGATTTTTTTTTGGTCATTTACAAACTTCTCCTTTTTTTTTCACTCCTTTGCAATGTGATCCTTTGCCAAAATCATCCTCACATGTATTTGTTTGGACTTTCAGAACTTATGTACATGTATATACATTTTCCTTTTTTTCTCAATTCCTACTAAGACCCAGGTATGAGGCCGTTCCTCAAAATTAAAGAGAGAGAAAAAATGTATGTAAATGTGCGTATGTATAGATATTTTGAAGATGCTTCTTTGTTGTTGTTTACAAGAGGGAACATCCTGTCAGAGGAACAAACTTTTAGCCTTAAAATATGTGGCCAAGTGTTTTCTTGATAATTCCCTCTGCTTCTATATTCTTCCCCAAAAACAGATTGAGCGCAAAAGCTAGTACTAACATGGATCCTGTTGACGGTGATGATGAGTTGATGATGCTCTTGAAGTTGACGAAGAAGGAACTTTAGTGTCCAACTGAGTGCTGCGGGGAGAAATAAAAAGAGAGAAGGACGAGTATAGAGGAACCTTTTTTTTTCTAATTTGACACCTTGCAAGGAATTAAGCTTGAGGATTCTCAGGGTTAAAAAAATATGTATACGAAAGGTCTAATTGAGGACACTTGCTATGGGTTCAATGGTCAATTAATTATTTATGAAGAAACACAATCTCCCTCCGTGCCAAGTATAAACATGCGGCATTTTCTGAGAGCCACGATCAAATAATATTTCTTTTTTTTTTGTGGTACACAAAGAAATTTGTAAAAAGTGTTCCCTGCCATTCTCCAAGCCATATTCGCGCCCACTCGCACACGACAATTTCACGAATAAAAAAACTCTTACAAAAGTCAACTTTTCCTGTGATATGAAGCGATGGAGGTAGAGAGAGAAAAAATGTGTGAGATATGAAGAGAGAATTTGCTGGAGGGGCCAGCATTTTTCTAGCCCATTCTGAGGCGCTTAATGATAATTGTATAGGCATGTCCAACTCCAAATCAATTTATGGCTAATGGACCGTCATTTCCTAAAATTAATGTGGTGCTCTTTATGAATTTTGTGGCACGACGCGGATTTTTTTTTTCTTTATTTGTAGAAGAAAGAAAAATGCCACACGATCATGACCTAAATGCATTTTTGTTATCCTCATCCGAAAACGTAACCCCATATGCATTCAGCAATTTACATAGTTTCCGGTGCGTAAGTTTTTTTTTTTTTGGCATTTTTATCTTGACATAGGAAAATTACTACGAATCCAAACCATCCCTAGTCACTCAAAAGGTCAAAGATGAGGACTAAATATTTTTAAAATTAAATCGAAATTCATCAAAATGGAAATGTGATAATTTTTTTTTAAATTCTCCACATTTATCAACTTAAGTTGTCTCCTTTTTCCGCGCTATATTCCCCCATTATCATCGTTGAGAGTTGAGGAGATTTTCACATATTAGAGAAAATAAAAAAAATGATACATGGTAACCTCAAAACGGCATTTAATTTCACTTTTTAAATTCTGTGCAGCATTTGTGTAGCACGTGAATGTATGCGCATAGATTCTGGTGCAAAACCGCCTTGCGGTTGAAAGAAAGTTGTTTTCTTTCCTCTCCCTTATTATCTCAAGTTGAAGAACAAGGAGCTGGTCTGAATCTCCCATTTGCTTGTTGTGGTCAATTAAAAGAGGAGGCAACTTATATAAAATCGGCAATAGAGGCCTTTTTGAGACAATTTCCAGCCAATATTAATGTATCAGAGAGCTTTTTGCGTCAAAAGTACAACTCAAAAAAAAAAAAACAAAAGAAGTTCATGAAGTCATCGACTCCAATTTAGCTGACGGATATCCCATTTGAGAAAGTAAACAATGATAATTACAAATAATTTCACCTTCATTAATTTATATTTGCATCCCACAAAGGAAAGGAAAGTTATTCAATCGATTGTGTGCAGTCGCCATTCTTTTTTTTATGACCATTTATAGCCACCCCTTCATTGCATTAGCATTAGGGGCAAAACATTTTACTCCTGGCAGAAATCAAAGGAAAAAGACGACGGGGAAGTAGGAAATATTTGGTTATTAAATCTCTTCATTCTGTTGCTCCACACAAAACAATGTCAAAAAAGAATATTTTAGGGAGAATCCGGCATTAATACTCCAGGCTTCCCCTTCTCCCTTTTGCCATTTGGCATCGGAATATTCCGCCATCAGCCACCTTACATACGGAGACGGACAGAGAAAGAGGCAGGGTGAATCAAAGGGATATGAGATTAGACAAAAGTCATTAAAAGGCAATTTCGGCTGCTTTTGTTAATTTGTCCATAATAGGACCTACTTGCTTTTAGGGCTTATTGTTATCTCTAGTGTTATTACGTTAGGGAGATTTGTAGGGCCTACCATTACTTCCTCCTTTGCGGGTTAATACAATTTTTTTCTCTGCATTTTCCTCCACTTATGTATTTGCATTCACGTGGCCCACTTTAACAAATGAAATCTCATTCCAATAGAAATAAATTATGATTTCAAGTACTGGTTTTCAATACCTCGTTGCTGCTCTCGTCTCTTTAACTCTTTACCCTTTCATTGAGCATCTCTCTCTCTCTCTCTCTCTCTCTCTCTCTTCATTTTTTCCTCGAAAACCCACTCATTCGGGCACGCGTTTGACAATGACTCATACCGATCTTATTGCTAGACGAGTCGCCGGTAGACTTGAGAGTCATTGTAGAGGCAATATGTGTGAGTATGAAGGGTTTGCAATTATTAAAAAAAAATACCTAGGATTTACATGAGGATTTTGGTCGTGACTTGAAGAGATCTGAAATGAAGGGTATCCCATAGACTAATATACACCGTCAGATGCGGTTCTTGTGGAGAGGAAATGCCCACGCACAACAATGGACTAGCTCTTTGCCTAAAAAAATTATTTGTGGAGAGATTAAAGCTAAAAATGCTTTCATTTCATCTCCATAATTCTCTCTTGGTTTCTACGCCAGTCACAATATTTTCCCTCCCGTTTCCATGAAACAGATTTATTACTAATGCTATTTCCTCTGGGAATCATTTTTCCCCCTCAAAAATAAGAATTTTATCTATATGCAAAACGACAAAAATGGCGTACTACGTAGAAAGGACAAAATGGGGAGAGGCACAATGTGAGAAATGAAAAACAAATAATTTGTGTGTATATAGAGAAGAAAATAATTGCAGGAGACATAATTTAGGCAAAACAATTTTGTGGAGATCAGTATTAATGATGATAATCTTTAGCACCTATGATTGTTAAATTGCATGTATGCAAAGTAGTTAAATGTTGTCAGCAGCAGTTTTCTTTTTTTTTCATTTCCACTAGGAAGAAGAGCGGGAGTGTGAGAGACATGCCAAGATTTTGGGAAGAAGGAAGGGCAAAAAGAAAGGGAATCTGCATATCATTCATGGATATATAGAAATGATGTCATTATACGTAAATAATATTATACGTAAATAATAATTACAGTAATTCCCCCTCCTTGTGGCCAGTTATTGTGACGGAGGGGAAATGAGAGCGGGGTGTGTGTGTGTGTTTGTGTGTGGAGCCTCAACAACCGGTCTGCCATTGAAAGTGAAACAAATGCTGGTGGTGTTTTTAATACTGCAAAAAGAAAAAAAAACCTGATATTTTGTTTTTTTTTATACATAAAAATCCTCTCAATACAAGATGCACTTTCGACTTTAACTATACACACCAGACAGGCCTCTCCCTTGAAACTATTACAATGAGACCGTGCCCATCCCGTCCACCTGCTTTCCACTCTGTCACACTTGATCGCCAGCAGTAATACTAATGATAATAAAATATTATTTACTGCTCCTCTAATCCTCACACAAACACTAACCAAAAGGCTACTGAACTTTCTTCCCAATCTGTGATTATTAGGGGATCTTTTATTTGTAAGAACAGAGAGTGGAGCGAGAGAGAGAGAGAGAGAGAGAGAACATTAACCATATACGATTATATCTTTTCCAGATCAATGTGCTAAAAGGGAATATGCACGTAAGGGGTGTCAAGAAAGAAAAGAAAGGCGGAGAGAGAAAGACGCGCAGTTTGTCAGGTCCTTTGTACTTTTCACTTTCATTTTTTCTTCTTACTGTTATTGCTCAAAATATTTTTATTACATATGGGCAGCTCATATTCATTTGCATGATTCTCTCCTCACTCTTCTCAATGGCTCGATATGAGGCTTTATTTCCCATTTTCACTCTTCTTTTTCTCCTCCTTTTTTTATTCTAAACCTTCTGGATAGAGGCAAAACAAATCAGTTGGGAATGTCATGACTTATATACATATGACTTATATACATACATTATACATATGATTTGTGTTTGAATATTATATTTTCCCTATTTTTGAAGGTACATATGTATAGATATAGATGCCCAAACAGATTTGTCGACAAAGAAATGAACTCCCTTCCCTCCATCATTGATTTGCTACCAAATAGCTCTATTCCCAGTTCCTTCCAAAGCGTCCATTGAATAATTTTCTTCACACATGCACATCCTCATGTGCAGAAAAAAACAGAGTTTTTCATTTTGTCTGGCGTTAACCAAGGATATGTACGTATATTTTCCAGAATTATTTTTAAAAGACCTTCTTTTATGTATTTATCTGAAGTTCCTTTCTCAAGTAATAATTGGCAAATTGTTATGTGCTTTTCTTTATGGGATAATGACCCTTGTGAGAACTGAGGGACAATAGCAATAACAAAGGGTTCAAGATTTTTTTTTTAATGTGAAAATACGGTATTAACATGCAAAAAATGTCCCATCGTTATGCGAAACGTTGGCCATCAAAGTTAATAGTAATAAAGAGCGAAGAAATTAGATGGTGTATAGATCCTTCGAGCATTTTGTGACACTTATTATTGGACTTTGGTGAGGGCTGGGAAAGGCTGTTTATGTGGAAAAGGTGTGGGTTGTGGCGACTTGGGTGGAATGTACACGAATTGGCATGGAGGGAAGTACTTTTTTGAGAAACCAAAACTCAAAAGGAATGAATTGGTTGTGGTATAATTAATTAAAAGGGGAGTCAGTGAGAGAGCCGAGAGGAAATGAAAAAGCTATCCAAAAGCCTTTCCTACGGTCCACACACTGCACGGGCATATGTAAAAATACAGAAACTCGAAGTTTGCTATGATTACATGGTAATTTGTAAACACGCAAATTTCAAATTACACCCGGAGTTATAAACAGAACAAAAATGGGATATAAAACGAATGTAAAGAACCAAAGGAGGGAAAAAATTCCTTTCTCTCTCTTTTCCTTTCTGTAACTAAAAATCTTGTGGCGTTTCAGTGACTGCAAGAAAAAAGCATGAATTACTAGCAGAAAGAGTGTTGGAGTGGAAGGTGCGCTCCCAAAAATTGTGTGGGGGAATGAGATGGCATATGTTCTCGAACCATCTGTGTCCAAATGTTCCTATCCTTAATTTTACGACATGGTCAACTCCAGTAAAGGGAAAAGTTTTGAATATAATAGTCAAGATCCCATTTTGCAAATACATATGCAAATGGGATTAAGTCCAAAAAAATTAATTTTACAGGGACTAAACTACTGTACGAGCTATAATTCTTATTTATTTAAGTTTTATTTTCGATTTTTTCAAGAATACTTCCGACAACATCTGACCAAGATAAGTGACACGGTTGGACGGTTATAGGAATAATAGTATTGACTCAATATGTAATGTATAAATAATAAGAGTAATAATTAAACAATACATGCGTGAACTTAACACAGGACCAAGTTTAGATGGAGTCCTGTAATGTCTGGATTAAATCAGAATTTTCAAAAATATGGACTTAACACCTTTTGCGTCTATACAAGCAGATGAAGGCGAGATTACTCAGACACATATTTGTCCTCAATTTTCCTGTTAAAAAGGATACCTATATGTTTCTATTATTTCCTTGTGTGTTTAGTCAATTGTAATGTTAAGAATTTGCTTTTATTGTCACTTTCCTTTATTTTTATCGCCATTTTTTTTATCCATGCTTCCATCCCCTGCCCCCTGTTTCAGTTTCGCTCCTCGGTCTCTCTCCTTTCCATATTTGCTCTATTTTATCTAATTCCTTTTTTGACCATTTTTTCTGGTTTACCTGGCTTTATCACTGATAATCACACCACAAATTATTCATTCATATTTATTCTCATTCTTCCTCCCTTTCTCGTCGGATTTGTATACATTTACTGAATTTTAGTTTTTCTCCTACAACTCCTTGCTTTTCCTCATGCAAAAGGAAGGGTTCGTCTGGAATAATAATTTATTGAAACTAGCTGCTGGGAAATTGGCTTTACCTCCAAATACAAATGAACTTTTGGTTGTTTGGTGGAAAAGAAACGGATTCCATTCCAATGAATGACGGATTAGAGTGAATGTGAAGCATGGAGCCCAAAAATACAACTTTCCCTGATTTGTTTTTCTGCGCAGCAACAACAAACTTTTACTCGTTGTGCATTATACACTCGATTAATCATTTCATTCTTGTGAATGCCTATAAAAGAAAAGGGAAGAAATGTATGAGGTTTGTGTGGGGGCGTTGGAAAGTATAGACTACAAGGAAAGGAAATGGTAATAAAGTAGTGTGAAGAAGAAAAAAAAAAGAAAAATAATACCTACAGCCATCCTGAGCTCCTGTGTGTAGGTGGTAGTAATGAAAAAAAGAATACCCTTCTTTTATTATTAATTTACGGGGTAAAACCAACCATATTATACATATACATGTAACTACCCATAGTAATAATGAGAATAACCATCGTAAAAAAAAAACAGCCAAGTTTTTATGCACAAAATTTATTGGACATTGTTTCACCTCAGTTTCATTATTATTATGCGATGAAGGAAAGTAAAAAAGAAAATACATTAAATCAAGAAGAAATGAAAAGTAAAAGGAGAAGGATTAAGAGATGCTCCATCTTTCATAAAGTTCTTGACAGGTGACTTCTGCTGCCACATGAACAAGAAAGTAAATAAAATGAAAAGTTTCAACTAATTTTTCGGAAAAATGACACCCCAATCAATGGTTGGTATGGTGGAAAGGCTTGAGAGAGAGAGAGAGACGATTTTTAGTCGAATCCTACACCGTAATTACATCCACAGATAATTACTTTCTGTTTCTGATTTCATTTATTACCTCTCCTCTCCCTTTCTATTTTGTACACTCACAACCCATAAAGAATACATTATGAGAATCATATACCATTCCTTTCCTAGGAAAAAAATGAAAGAGGAGACGCGCATCCATTTGATCAGGTTTCTTTTCCCCGCAAAAACAATTGACTCAAAAGAATACGGCCTGCCGGTGCATATCACTGACGACATTCAAAGCATTGTAAAAACTTGGACGTGTTTTTTTCACACATTTATTCGTATGCATGGCACGATATGTGGTATCTGTAGGATGGAAGTGAAGGGAATAATATGGGCATTGGGTTTCTAAAGGTACTTTAGTGGTTTACATTCTGCTTGATTGGGCAAAAGAGAGAGATGGAAAGAGAGGAAGTTTTTGAGGGGAATGTGATACATTCTCTCATGTTTATAAAAGATAAAATTTATAAAAATGTCATTCCTCACACGCTTTGTCTTTCCTACTTGTCATCTTCCAATATTTCACTGTATGCAAATATTCAAATTTATTTCAAATCCCTCGTTTCCCTTCTCTCAAGGAAGAATAGAAGAAGACGAAACCTTTTTTTCTCCCTTCTTGGTAAGTACGGGTATTATTAACTCTCACAAGGAAACGTTTCCACATGTAGCAAAAGGATTTTCCCCGGACTAGCGGGGATGATTAGAGCAACCCTAGGAATGACTCGTCTATAATAAAAGTTCGAGTGCAAATTAAGGTTTCGAATTTTAAAAAAATATTTAAATCTTCGAAATCCCGCCGAACCCAAATTTCCAGGTTTTCCCCATGTTTTTTTTAAATTGGACCAAACCCCTACCATGTACGTACCCACGGTGTATCGTGTATGCATCACATCGGAGTAAGGATCCCCATCGGTACATCATGCCATCCGTCTCTTTCTTTTCATCTCTGCAGAGCTTCCTTGCCTCCATTTTGTGCTCTTTCTTCTCGCGTCTCTTAATATTTACGTCGTTCTTCATTTTCGTCTCCCTTTACGTTTCTTTCTGGTTTCGTCTCCCTTTACGTTTCTTTCTGTTTTCGTCTCCCTTTACGTTTCTTTCTGTTTTCGTCTCCCTTTACGTTTCTTTCTGTTTTCGTCTCCCCTTACGTTTCTTTCTGTTTTCGTCTCCCTTTACGTTTCTTTCTGTTTTCGTCTCCCTTTACGTTTCTTTCTGGTTTCGTCTCCCTTTACGTTTCTTTCTGTTTTCGTCTCTTCCTTCATTTTTACAGAACATCAGGAAAGAGACGAAAATGAGGACAAAGACAGAAACTACGAGTCAAAAATGAAGAAAGAGAGGAAATAAAGTCAAAAATGAAGAAAGAGAGGAAATAAAGTCAAAAATGAAGAAAGAGACGAAATAAAGTCAAAAATGAAGAAAGAGACGAAATAAAGTCAAAAATGAAGAAAGAGAGGAAATAAAGTCAAAAATGAAGAAAGAGACGAAATAAAGTCAAAAATGA